>JAOBYE010565635.1:0-12602 GCA_025403585.1 Parazoanthus swiftii
CTCTGTCGCTTCTAAAAATTTGAAGCGACAGAGACGATCCTTACGACAGAAACGATTATATGGAAACCGGCCTTTAATGTAACAGCAACACAGAGAGTATCAGTGCAGTGTTTTGTAGGAAAAACATTTTACCGGAACCCATGGGAAAAGTCTCGGCAGCAATTAACTTACTTGTGGTAACTTCGGGTCAAAAACTGCAAACAGTTGATTATCCTTCTCGCTTACTGCCTTTTATGCCGTTTTAAACTACTTTTGTAATACCGACAAACAAACAAACAAACAAGGCCCACCCAGAAATCATACCGGTTTGGGGTTCAAGCACAGATCCGAGAGACTTTGTGGATGCGCTTATATATAAGTTGGTACCGCGGAAGAGAATTGTAGACAGCATCGCCAAGTGCATCAACAGTTCACATCACCCTTTGACATTTGTATCTATTTTCACTGATCTTAAACCTATTTTAACAAAGCTCTTCCAAAATTCAGTGAAAGTTATAGTTTGTCAGAAAACGTGTTACCTTGGTTTAAAACGCCATTTGAAGCAAAATCAGAGTGTTTTTTAAAAACTAGTAAAATAACTCCCATTTTCCTCAGACTTGGGACAAGTGTAGCTGCGTTAACGAACAGACAAATTAAATCGAAGCACGGATCGTGAAGCAAGTTCACACTAAGTCTATTTGAGAATCAAAAGTCGGTGAAAATACTACTCCTTTGCCTTATGAACTAACCCACTGTTTTTGAGTGCTCAAATTTGAACATCTATATAGATATTAGCCCATAACACCAAATTGACCTTGATTTTAAAGCATCAATTTAAATAATTCATGCACTGTGATTGCTAGTATACTAAATTAGTAAATAGCCAATTGAATGATTTATACAATTCTTAAATTAACTTTACAGCACTGATAGTGTCTCTTTTCTAAACGGCTCCTCAAAGACTTGGACCAGACCAATAAGTTTAAAGAGCTGGGCCAGTCCAAGCGTTTTAAAATACAGTTTATATAAACTTAGATAATTTACATAAATTATCTCCCAGAGGTCTTAACCCTGGCTACTGTCAGTTAAAACATCCATGTCTAATGAAAGCGCTTCATCATTAAATTCGAGGGGGGCGGGGGCAGGGGCGGTAAACTCAAGAGTAAAGGGAAGTCAAAACTAATTATGCGGCAACCTCTATTGTCTCACTGTTTTAGGGGAAGTTCCCGTTTTTAAGCTGACTAAGCATTTCTTTTGTTTCGTTTACAGCCTTTAAAGGGTCCAGTTAGTGGCAGTTGTTTTCATGTTTCACTAGCGTCCGGACTCAATGTGTTTTACTCTGAAGTAGAATCGACTTTTTTATTGCAAGTTTCTTTTTATAAAAGACCGAAACTTTTTAGTTTTGCAGAAGTTCCGTGTGAAGCCACTTTCTTTGGAATTTTTCTTACTCAAAGGTTGAACTAAAGACGAATGAGTCCATTCCTCAATACTGACTTAGAAGGACTTGTTCGCAGGAACAACAATTGATAAAAACAGCTATAGAGTAATACTGTTACATGCAAGTCTCATCAACAGATAAGTTACTAACTGCAAACGAGATACAAGAACGTGCTGCAAATGTGTATGGAATTCCTTCAGTTAACCATTTTACCAAAGGTGCATGCGTAATGATCAAAAGTCAAAAGATTAGCCGCCGTTCTGGTAAGTGCAGATCATTTTGATTGAACGAACGATAGCTTCTTAACTTTAGTATACTCCATCTTAGTTTTCTATCGTGGAAAACCAACCTATAGTTTCAATGTTCTATGTTTTAAAAAGTAAAGTTAGCGTGAGAAATATTCTGCAACAGAGGTTGTTGCAGAGGGCTGAGCAACGTTTAAACCTGAAGATTGTGGTCGGTACGTAATCGGGGAACTAGCAGCTGGTATACTGTATGCGTTTCTGACGTTTTAAGTCATTTTCTTAGAGTCAGAGACATTAATACTTCATCTCTCTCTTTTTACAGTACACAAATCAGTCCCATTATGACTTCATTTTTCAGTAGATAGCAGCTAAATCAGTCATAGAAGTCTATTCTTCAGCAATGTTCTTGATTCCCATAAAACTAATACAAATGACAACTAATTCAGGACCTGAATATAATCGATTATTGAAGTTTTACTATTTATAACAACTAGTACAACTCCCTAAAGTTTAGACCTTTTTCTACTATCATTTTATTAATTTGTTACATTGGTAATTTATATATATTTTCGAAAGCATAAGTTAAAAAAGCTACAGAAGTAATCTGCATAGTTTGATGAAATAATTAAATTATAACTTGTCGCAAACAGGTTATTAAATGGTTGAAATCAATGGCGAATATTGAGCGGTTGACTCGGCATATATTAAGTAAATTGCCGTGTATACTGTAAACCATTGTAAACTGGAAATAATTTCGGAAGTCCAGTTTCAATAATAACAAAGGCTGGTCTTGACCATATATATATATATATATTGAACAAAACTGTTTAGTTCGTGCCTTCAAGTTTCGTAGTTTAATAGTTGGTACGTAGCGAAAATTTAAGGTTCGCATACTATAATGCCTCGATGCGCGCTTGTCAAATATGCACAATAATCAACTGCAAAATAAAAGCTGTTTCTACCATTCTACTAAATATTCATATACTGTATTTAACAATAAGAACGAAATAGCGATAATATTTAGAAAAGATGGTTTAAAATTGTGACAGACTGTCATACAAATGTGTAATATAAACTCATCGGCAAAGTCATTAGATTCGCTCAGTGGTATTTTTTTTTTGAAATCTTAAAACACAGAAACATCCATGCCGCGCCATGGGAACATTGAGTTTACTTTAACCGTCACGGTTAATTCAAGATGGCAAGCTGTGTTATTTTTGTTAATTCGAACAAGGAAAACGAAGTTAAAGCACATAATTTCATTATATTATACCTCTTAAGACAAACATGAAAATGGTTTCAGAAAGGTTAAATTAGATTAGTTTAATTATGTAGCTCAAAACTCACCGCTATGCTATCATATAATTAAATGTCACTTTGTAATATGTTTTTGCTATTATACAAATACTGCCACAATTTGTAACTTGTATGAGGTAGGGATTTTTCAAAATGCAGAAAATATGTTTTGAATAGCGGAACAAAGCCAGCGATGTTACAATATTGACCCCGTTAACAGACCGTGAATCGACCAACATATTGAACGATCTTTTTTTTTTATAAGAACCAGATAATTTTTGCCTAGGTTTGGTTTGTCAAATTCAGTCTCAATATTGTTCTTTTAAAATTGTACTTATTTACAGATCTGAAACAGAACTCGAGTCTTACTGAGTTTTTCTTAATCTGTTTTTCAGTTTGTGTAAATCTGAGTCTGTGTTACAAAACTTGTTCTTCTATGAGAGTAGGGAAAATTCCCTTGTTAATCAGCTGTTTAAAAATAGCTGCTCGAGACTACACATAACTGATAAAACAAACAAAGAAAATGCTTTAATGATTAGTAAATTCCTCTTTAAATATTTGTAATGACACATGTGAAATAATACGTAATCGATTTTATTTCAGGACTCTTAAGCGAGCAGAGAGATCTCAAACAATTTAAGAGCTCACTGCTTGCGGGTTACAGGAGAGTGAATTTACATGTAAATAATGAAATAAAAACGTTTTGTTTCGAACGTTTGAATAATATTGGTTCAATTTTATGGTTATTTTAGAATGTTTTTGTTTTTTCCCAATATCCTTTTAATAGTTGTTCGGTATAAAACGTTTCAGGTTTCAGCCGAGTTTGTTATGTACCTCTTTTTGGATCTTCTTGGATCTTGAGTGTATTCTGAAAGTTGTCAAAAATAGGTCATTTGTAGTCAACATTTTAGAAACAAATAGAGGATTTCTGTTCACGGAAAATAAGTGTTTAGTAGTACATTTTATAAAAATGAAAGTATTTAAAAAGTATATAAAAACACGTGAATTCCTGAAACATCGCCATTGTTTTGGTTTGTGGTAACCATGGTATCCGTTTTGTAAGCACGTTTCTATACTTATAAAAAAGGTTTTTAGTTTCTATGTTAATTTGCTTCTTTTAAGCAAGGTTTAACTTAAATATATTTAACGCAAGAAACTTTTGAGGAATTTCGGGGCCAAGCTTCTTCTTCAGCGTGCTATGTAGAAGTTTTTACAATTTAGAAAGATGAGTTGACATTGATTTTAGAGAAACATGAAGGATCCAAACACTAAACTCAGCCCCATTGCTGTTTTTCCAAAAAGCGCAAACGTTAAAGGGTCTTTACAAGTATATAGTCGCGAATTGAAACTAGAAGTTGCGGATTGCAAACAGAAATCGTGGATTGCAAGTAGGAGGAAATGGCCCGGATCTTCCAAGTCATCGAATAGTTGTAATACCAGTGCTCAAAATTCTGCAAAAGTTCAAATGAATCCAATGCACATGGTGTTTCAGATTATTTTATTGAGTGTGTGGTAAGATGCAAATGCAAGGGCAGGATGGCTTCTGTCTTCACACATTTAATAGCTCATGTTCAAAGATTTGGACTAAGCCAATAAGTTTCAGGTACTTGGACCAAGCCAATACATTTGATCAAGTACTTTGACCGAACCAATTAGTTTCAAGTACTTGGACCAATCCAAATGTTTTGAAATGTGGTTTGTCTGTGTATACGGGGCCGTAGCCAAACGCTCTTTCGCGTACAGTATATTAAGTCAGAGTATACAAGAAAATTTTTCTTCCGACTCACAATTTTTGGGAGCAATTTGCCTCCTCTGCCTCAAAGCTTCAAGGTATGGTATTTTCAGTAATGCTTTAAGTAACATCCCTGATTATTGAACGATTAGGAAACCTAAATCGCTTGTCCATTCTGATCATACACGTCACTTCAGGTTGTTTTTATAAAACACTATACTGTTTAACATTGCAGAACATTTCAGAAGTTTCAAGTTAAAGTTAAAGCTTTACTATTTGTAACAACTAGTACAACTCGCTAAAGTTTAAACCTTTTTCTACTATTATTTTATTTGTTACATTGGTACATTGGTATTTTCGAAAGCATAAGTTAAGAAAGCTACTGAAGAAATCTGCATAGTTTGATGAATACTTGTCGCAAGCAGGTCAGTATTAAGTGGTAGAAATCAATGGCGAATAGTGAGAGGTATATTGCTGTGTATACTGTCTGTAAACCACTGCGAACACCGGAAATCCGCATTTCGGAAGTCTAGTTTCACTATATTATAAATTACTTTAAAGGCTAACTTTTAACTTATATATTGATTAAAACTGAATAGTTCGCGCTTTTAAGTTTCGTAGTTCAATAATTAGTACGTAGCGCCAATTACTAGGTATACTCTCACGAACTGCAAAAAAAATCTGTTTCTACCATTCTACTAAACGTTCATGTACTGTATTTAAGGATACTGTTGACCTTCAGAGGGGAATTTTCTCCAAATATTTGCAAATTTGCGCTATTGTTTGAAATCAAATAAAGCTTCATTTCCAAAAAGAATTTTTAAAATATATTAAAAGCATCGCAAGAAATAACTAAAAAACTATTTTTCGTTAAACTTAACATGTCAGTTGTCACCTAAGGTGTGAATAATCCTATTAGGCAGAAGCGCCTAATCGGCGAAATGGCGATAATAATTAGAAAAGATGGTTTAAAATCATGACAGACTATCATACAAATGTGTAATATAAACTCATTGGCAAGGTCATTAGATTCGCTCAGTGGTAACCGTCACGGTTAATTCAAGGTGCCAAGCTGTGTTATTTTTTTATTAATTCGAACAAGGAAAACAAAGTTAAAGCACATAATTTTATTATATTATACCTCTTATAAAGAAAAACATGAAAATAGTTTCAGAAAGGTTGAACTAGATTAGTTTTATGTAACTCAAAACTCTAATTAAATGTCGCTTTGTAATATGTTTATGCTGCTATATTACAAATACTGCCACAACTGGTAATTTATATGAAGCAGGGATTTTTCAAAACGCAGACTGAAAGATATTTTGAAAAGCGGAACAAAAGACCGTGAACAATCAACATATTGCACGGTCTTTTCTATAAGAACCAGATAATTTTTGCCTAGGTTTCGTTTGGCAAATTCAGTCTCAAATTGTTCCTTTAAAATTGTACTTATTTAAAGATTGAGTCTTACTGAGTTGTTCTTAATATGTTTTTCAGTTTGTGTAAATTTGAGCCTTCGTGTTATGAAACTTGTTCTTCCAAAAATGGGGAAACGTCCCTTGTTAATCAGCTTGTTAAAACAGCTGCTCGAGACTACACATAACTGATAAAACGAGCAAAGAAAATGCTTTGATGATTGGTAATTTCCTCTTTAAGTTCATGTAATGACACATGTGAAATACTGTAATACGTATTCGATTCTGTTCAGGAGACTCTTAAGCCAGCAGAGATCTCTCAAACGATTTAAGAGCTCACTGCTTGCGGGTTATAGGAGAGTGAACTTACATGCAAATACTAAAATAAAAAAGTTTTATTTAGAACGTTTGAATAATATTAGCTCGATTTTATGCTTATTTAATTTTAGAACGGTTTTTTCCCAACATCCTTTTACTATTTTAGTAGCTGTTTGTTGTCAATTTTTTTTTTAAAGCGTTTCAGGTTTCAGTTTGTTGCATACCTCTTTTGGATCTTCTTTGATCTTGAGCGTATTCTGAAAGCTGTCAAAAATAGGTCATTTGCAGTCAATATTTTAGAAACAACTAGAGGATTTTTGTTCACGGAAAACAAGTATTTAGCCACCTGAGTACATTTTATAAACACGATGCATAGAAACCTGGTATTATTTTGTATTTCAGTAAAAAAGTTGAAAGTATTTAAAACACGTGAATTTCTGAAACATCGTCATTGTTTTGGCACGTGGTAACCATGGTATGTAAGAACACGCGAGTAACCTTTGTGCTTCGACAAAGTAACTTTGTTGAGGTCTGGTTTTCTACAGTCAAGTGAATCTTTATACATCTAACTATGCATAGAAGGTTTCGTGTATGTAAGCATACTAGCACGTACTAAGCGTTTATTCAAAGTCCTGTTGGTGAGTTCAGTATCTAAAGGAGTCGATATAGTTCTTGTGGTTATGTGGGCGGCACATAACTATAGCATATTGCCACAGGAAGTACGTTTCTATACTTAATAAAAAAGTTTTTAATTTCTCTGTTATTTTGCCTGTTTTAAGCTAGGTTTAACTTAATTAGATTTAACGTTTTCGGAATTTCGGAGCCAAGCTCCTTCTTCAGCGTGTTATGTAGAAATCTTCACAATTTAGAAAGATGAGTTTCAATGAATTTTCCAAATACTGAACTATCCCTCCACCTCCCCCTCCCCTCACCTCCATTGCTGTTTTTCCAAAAAGCACAAACGTTAAAGGGTCTTTACAAGTATATAGTTGCGAATTGAAACTAGAAGTTGCGGATTGCAAACAGAAGTCGTGGATTGCAAGTAGGAGGAAATGGCCCGGATCTTCCAAGTCATCGAATAGTTGTAATACCAGTGCTCAAAATTCTGCAAAAGTTCAAATGAATCCAATGCACATGGTGTTTCAGATTATTTTATTGAGCGTGTAGTAAGATGCAAATGCAAGGGCAGAATGGCTTCTGTCTTCATACATTTAAGCGTAAATATTCGAGCAAGGCCCCAAAACAAGATCCTCTACAATGTTTCCGCGGCACTTGATATCCACCCACAATGAAATAAGAAACGCACCCCATGATTACACCCTAGATTGGGAATGTTATAAAAAACGAAAAGAACAAATTTACAAGAAAAGAAGAAAAATTAATATAAACAGACAGTATTTTTTTTAAAAACATTTTGAACCACGGCACTTGGGACAAATTAGTCTTTAAATGCAGATATTGTCCGGATGAAAAACATGTTCAGTCTGTAAAAGAAAAAAGACTCGGGGAGGGGGAGTGTTCCGTATATAAACCAAAGCGGGGCATGCTTCTTTCCAGGGTATGCTTCTTCCGGTAGGCCTTCTGGTCATAAACAGGATATGAGTTTTCGACTGTTGAAATTTTATCATAAACCGGGTAAGAAAAAACGTGTTTTAGCAAACACATGTGTGAGATTTGAGCTCAAAATCATAAGCAGGGTATGGATTTTTGAGAACGTTTCTCTTAAAAAAATAAATGAAACACGGTATACACCTCCACAACTTCGTCCAAAATTCACATCCAGTTGCAGACCACACATCTATACATTTAATAGCTCATGTTCAAAGATTTGGACTAAGCCAATAAGTTTCAAGTACTTGGACCAAGCCAATACATTTCAAGTACTTTGACCGAAGCAATTAGTTTCAAGTACTTGGACCAATCCAAATGTTTTGAAATGTGATTTGTCTGTGTATACGGGGACGTAGCCAAACGCTCTTTCGCGTACAGTATATTAAGTCAGAGTATACAAGAAAATTTTTCTTCCGACTCACAATTTTTGGGAGCAATTTGCCTCCTCTGCCTCAAAGCTTCAAGGTATGGTATTATCAGTAATGCTTTAAGTAACATCCCTGATTATTGAACGATTAGGAAACCTAAATCGCTTGTCTATTCTGATCATACACGTCACAAAGGCCATTATCAAAGGGGTGGCAGTTGTGTTTGTGGTCAAGAACAGATTATTTGTACTTGCTATGGTCTGTAAAGTACAACACATCCCAAGCATTCAACTGTGTATATTTCACGTTGTTTTTATAAAACACTATACTGTTTAACATTGCAGAACATTTCAGAAGTTTCAAGTTAAAGCTCATAGATTGAAGTGAAAAAAAACCCCGCGTCGAACCACTAACAAGCGAATCCCTCTTCACTGATTAGAAAGAGACCTCAGATCTCGCAGTCCTCGGAACAACAACCAATATATATAACAGCTGGTGGACTCAACATTCACGGATCACGGATCACATAAACCAAGTGACGGACAAGATGTGTATTAAGATTTTTCTTCAGTTATTTGTACAAATGATGATGCTTTTCTGTGTGTGCTGCCATCAAAAGTTAGAAAACTATCAACTTGGTAAGTAAAGATTGAAAACTAAACGAAAGATAGCGGTTTCTATCTCGGTAAAATCGTATTTTTATGTCTCGGGAAGTCAATCTTTAATTACAATGTTATATAATAAATTAATCTATGTTATATAAATAATGTGAAAATTATCTGTAACATACTTAGTTATTTTTGCAATCTACATACTGTCAGTTGATGTGATAATGACATTATGTGCACCCTTTCGCAGGCAGGCCTGATTTAATAACATGCTACTTTTAAGTAAAAAACATTTTAAAAATGTAATATTCTCTCAGATCCAGATGCACTAACATTTCATCTCCTTTAAAACTGTACACAGTTCTCACAATCTTCACTATTTCAGTAACTAGCAGCTATTAAAATCGGTCCTAAAATTGTCTTCTCAATTCCCATACAACTCGGTAGCACATGGCACTGAATGAATTCAAAGCCCTGATTCTAAATGTGTTGTTAACAGATTTGCTTACTTGGCACATATTGCTAGAATTACTGTATATCACTAAACGTTGTTAAACGCGCATGCCAGTTCGCACTCAATATGGGATCGGTGTCTAGTTTCATCATAAAACTAAGCAAAAACTGCTCAGTTGTAAAAAAGGGATTTTATGGGTCTGAAACAGAACTTGTCAGCCTAACATTTTTGTCATCTTATTCTAATGATTCCAAGCTTCATTGTTCTCACATTCGGGAAAACTCCTTCGCCATCATTACTATATCAGTTCTCGGCAGACAAAATATGGAACAGATCCGGTTTGTCATGGTTTACTGGTTTTGTAAGACTAGTTAGGTAATGAGCTTTCTCGCGGAAAAAAATATGCTTTTTAGCTATTTCAAAACGGAATGCTTTGAACTTTTGCTCCTTGCTGCTTCGTTTTGGTAATTTATCGCTATCATTTCACCACACAAAATATAAAGTCGTGCTCCTGCCCCAAGCAAGTCCTAAACACTAGTAAGGACGAAGGGGGAGACGGAAACGGTCACTATTTTTATCTCTTAAAAGATGCTTTGTCAGTGTTTTGTAAAACGCTGATAAGCACATTCTTGACATTGGCAATTAAAAGAAATTAAAAAACCACTGAAGTTGCAAAACTGGAGGGCTTTATAGCAGTTTCCTATTGTTACAACTGGCATTTTACGAAACATTTATCCAGGCATATGTGAGTTAACACCACCGTGACAAACAAAATATGCTTAACCATATGAGAGAACACTAGCCGATTGGGTGTCGTCCCTCGCTGCCTTGACTGACATGGCCGTAACTAGGGGGAGGGGAAGGGAGAGGAGCCTGGGGGGGGGGCTTCCCCATAAACATCAGTTATCACTGAGGCGAAAGCCTGTACCATTGTCAAGGTTTACTCGTTTTACGCCTTGCTATAAAAGAAAAGGCTAGCTAGCTTTGGCTTTGTTTGAAAAGCTTAGAATTCACTGTGTTAAACAAGTTACAAAGTATTATATTGACGAGACGAAAAAAAATGTATTGTTCGGCAAAATTAGGTTTTATCGGGAGTTTTCTTGCACTCTTTTTTGTAAGAACCTGTTTTATAAGAACACGAGGATGAGATTTGCCCAAAATTTAAGAACATTCTAAGAACAAACGTGAGGTTGGGGAGAAAAACTTTTGCTCGGATACAGTACAAAATTCATGTACGGAAATAATTAATTTCTTCACTGTGATTTGTTTTGTTTTATTGTAAACCAATTAGCTAAATGTTAGTGTTACAGCCAAGTGTTACAGATAGTGTTCATTGCATGTACGGTTGATGGCAATTGCATTGTATAACAAATGGAAATCCACGCAGGGAATATATCTTTAGATAACCAGTGTCAGGCTCAGAGCACTTGGTACACATGCTAGTTTCCGCTTAGTTTGGAACAACGTTGGCGGAACTACGACCTTCACTTTATCTGCACGTCCGCAAGGAACATATCCTTTGAAATGGTATTTGCATTTTCGACGTGTGCGTGGTTATGATTATAATCTTGTGGCACTGTGAACTGTACTGATTGTTGCGCGCGCATATTGTTTATTCATGTATTTAAACTTGTTTTGTGTTTTAGCGCGTGCTTTAACAACTGTATTCTGGCGTTAGACGCAAATTAACGTTTAACGGTTTCGATTTCATTTTCCTTGCCTGTACTAACGTTTGTTCAGTAACTGTGCTCACAAAGTGGGTGGCTCCTCCTAAAATGGTCTTCATTTGGTCTAGGATTTAATGGAGCCGAAACCAATTGTAGAATTGCACACATTTTAGGTATCCTACTGATGATCAGTTACTGATTTGCCGTTTATTTCAGCTACATAATAGTTGTCTGTAGAGTTTCAATATGCTAGTTTCCGCTTCCAGTATTTATAAAATAATTAAAACACTCAGCCTAAGCTCCAAAATTAGACGTCCTTATAATCTATATAAAAAAGAGTGTAAGCAACGGGGTATATCTATTTATATAACCTCATTTGCGCCTTAGCTCGAGATCGTTTCGTGTCAGACTACCAAACGCGTAGGCGAGGCCATGTGGCGTGACTATAGTGAGTGTTCAGAAGTGGGTTTGGGACGACTGTTTATGTTAGCCTGCAGCGTAGCTTTGGCGTTCTGGTTGGTGGGAAAGGGCGAAAAACAGAACGCCAAAACTACGCTTGCTTGTTTATGTCTCTCCACGCACCATTTTGTAGCTAGCTTCACAACTCATTTGATCACATAAAGACAAAAACTGATGGCTTCTTGTTTAGTTTTAAAATGAAACTGATTAAACGGATTTGAATAGAAATGAAGTAAGTGTACTTTACTTTACAAGTCCATGGATTGATTCCTTTTTCTTTTTTTTAAAGGTGTGCGAAATGTGTTTGTTAAACCTGGAGAAACAGCAGTCTTGGCATGGCCGGGATTTGGGGAAAAACTTCGCGATAAAAAATGTGACTGCGTCAAAGAAATTCAGATCTTCTCCTTCGAGCGTCCAAAAAACGAGCAATTCAAACTCAGCTACACGAAGCTTTTTCGCTCGTGCACCAGCGTAAATGGTTGTCCCCAAGACAGAAGAGAACTTGTCTATAACATAAGCTTGGGCTTGAATTTTACCATCCGTGAAGCAAACCGTACCGATGAAAACCTGTATTGTCCAAAGGCGCGGTGCAGCGCAGTCAATGATGTCGTGAATTGTCTGCATGACATAATTGGTCTCAATGTTGTAGGTTAGTAAGCAGGTTTTCTTGAACGAAACTTCTTCTAAACCTTTAAAATTTCATTTCAAGGTCGTTCTGAAGGAAGTTGTAGGCCCGGGGGGGGGATACTCCTTTATATAAGCTATGCCAGGACGTGCTACCCTTCCGGGTATACTTTTGCGCCCTTCTGATCATAAGCAGGGTATAGAATTTTTGGGTTTTCGAAAGTTTATCATAAATAGCGTCTTAAAATTGCGTCTTTTAGAGAAAAAACGTTGGAAATTTGAGGTTAAAATCGTGAACAGAGTGTGAACTTCCAAGAATTTTTCTCATAAACAGGGTCAGGTATTGAGTTTCTGAGCGGGATCCCCTACCCCCCTTTCCCCCCTACCC
>JAOBYE010565746.1:0-12601 GCA_025403585.1 Parazoanthus swiftii
ATGTGCTCAGAGATTCAAATGATTGTCTATGTTGTTTTGAAAAAAGTGATATTTATGATGTCGATAACCTAGAACAATTAAGGTTTAACGGGCAGAGGGGTCGTGCACATTTTGTTAGAAATTTTGTTTATCAAAAATTACCAACCTTGTTACTGAGTTGATTTTCGTTAAGGAATATACGGTCAAGTGCACTAGTTTTGCCAAAATATCTCGTTTGTTACGTGGCCGCGAGTGAAGGCTACCTGTAGCCTCTAGTTCTTTTAATTTTTCAGTAACACAAGCCTGGATTTTTGCTGATATAAACAGAAATAGTTTCTTTTTAACAATACAAAAGGAAAAGCAGGAAGTCGAAGATACAGGTTCGCAAAGTAAGTTTCTGTAAGCCATTTATTGGATTACAGTTCGGCCCTCAACTGAAGATGAGTAACAAACTTCCTGTATATCTTTTAATTTAATTTCTTCTGCAACAGATTACATTTGCCTGCAGCAATAAACTCGAACTGGTTCCTATCATCAAATTGTTAAAGAAGGCCGCGGAAAACGAGTTTCTTTTCCAGCTTTCTTTTTTTTCACCTCTTCTGAGTGACGTAACAATGATACTATGGAATGTCGTTGTAAAAGATAAAGTAAAAACTATCGAACTTTAAGACGTCTCGAACGCTGAGCAGATGAGAGATTTTTTTTTGAAAATGTTTTTAGAATATGCAATTCTCCGTAGGACGTCCATCAAAGTGTGTCGTTATTATTACATTTCATGCACAGAATTTATTAATATTGATTATTGGACTGGATGTTTAGGGAATAAGTTTGATACCCGTCTATCCTAAAAAGTTACTGCACTCTAAATTCTCAGCCTTAATTCATACTACTCAAAAAAGGTGTTTCAACTATAAAAAACGGTCTAGTCTTTGTTAAGTGTCACAATACCGATACAATTATTTTCGTCAGTATTTGTCATAGGATCTTTGAACACGGAAGAACGAGACAATCCAAAAAAATGCAAAACTGTTTACTTCTTCGTAATAAAGAATAATCATAAAACAAGCTCTAAGATAAGATCCAACATTTTTCTTCGATATCGGTTACAAATCGGGCTTTAGCTTTTCTATCAGGGCCAAAGTGGAAGTTCTGATCAAGTACAATAATAAAGATACAAAATCGTACATCTACTTCCATAGGCATAAGCAGCAAAATTAATTATGGAACAAACCTGATGTCCCGGTGCTTATGTGTTTGTCGACTTTTGAAACGGCGAGACCCTTTTTAATTAGATTTTGGGATTTTTTCAGCATCAGCGTTCTCATAAAAAGGTTCTTATACAAAATGAGCCAAACTTACTTCGCCGTTAAGTGCAAACTTTCGGAACTGAATACGTACGTTACAAGTTGTGAAAGGCACGGAGTAGTGTCGAATACAGCGCCAGGAACGCCGTTATAACAAAGTCCCCGATACAGCGAAGTAATCGCAGCATTTTTGCATTTCTTTAAACCCCAATAAAACGACGAAACCCCGAATTAAAGAAACACATTTTTGGTCCTGAATGCGGTTTTTACCCAAACAAATAAAGTTTTTTCCATATGAACAAAAAGAACTTCCATTTTTTTATTTCTCACCCAATGGGCATGGGATCAAAATTGTAATGTCACCACTCCGCTGACAGTATTGTTAAATAAATGTTAAGTCAACCAATGTCACTCAAAAAATGTCTAATTCGCAGTACAACGAAAGTTTGGGTGCCTTTCTCAAGAAACGTCGTCGATAACGGAGTTCATTTATAACAAACACCGGATATACATATCGGGGTTCCTCTCTGTATGACTCTTTCAAAAAAGGTTGATATCCGCAAATGGCAGTACCAATTACGAAAGGAATTATGGGAGTTCTATATTTCAGGATGCGCGCCATCCACTGACCTGTATACGAACCAAATGAAGTATCTAGACAAAGCACAAATCTTAATAATTTTTAAGAATTCGGCCAACACCAGAATAGCACTAGCATCTTAAAATAGCTCTATTTGTTATGTGGTTAAAATATGCCGTTGCAATAAACTGCTGAAGGCACAGCCGCCGGTTAGGAGTGGTTGTAAAAATATTCATCTCGCAGTCTTTGAGATTTTAAAATTAATCGCTATCAGAAACAGCTATATATTCACAAGTTTAGACTAAGACTGGCTTCTTTCAGTTTGCAAGGGTTGTACGATTGTTCCAAATTCTAATAACTTTTTACTTTGTCGTTCGTAAATCAGTGGTACGAGTTTTCTACGCAGAAACTGAATTAACCGTATATAAGTGTTAAAATGTTCTCTTCCACGTTCAGTTTCATTTCAGGATGAGGAAATAAACGTGAACCATCCAAGAGGTGAAAAACGGAAGTGAGAATTTTGTAAACTGAGAAAAGTTTTGCTTTAGATTCTTTATCAAGTTTTGGTTAATTTTAACCATCGGCCGGCCGGCCGTTAGAACTGGTCAAACGCTACGGACCTGTTATCCCTGTCATTATATTCCGAGATCCCTGCTCGCAGGGTAAAAACAGTCAGGTTTTGCCAGATTGGAAGCATAATTTTTAAATTCCTAATTCTTCTTCTTTTTAAATACTGAAATTTTTATAAATTTCAAGTGCATTTTTTCTTTATTATCATGTTACTGTAGTACTTATAAATGTTTGGTTTGAAACGCTGATATGCTGGTTAAGGGGTTTGACCGGAATTGCTTACTTCGCTTCAGACATCTCGGGTGTCGTACATGTACTGGACTATATTAAAGTTCAATTTTTGTTCTTTTCATCGTGAGAATTTTTTTTAAACGCAAGATTACTAAAGAGATCAAGCGAAAAACAAAAAACAAAAAACCCAAGCTATTTATTTATCAGTGTTTTTCTTTCTTTAAAAAACATCTTTCTTAGCAACTAAGAAAATGAACTAGAAGATTTTATGACGTTTGATACTGAACGTATTAATTCTTCAAAACCAAAACATAAAGTTGAGCACTTAATTATCATTTCTAATGAAGTTTCCAGTACTAAACTCTATCTAAGAGCATTTACGTACATGGCGGAAAACATGAAACAAAAAAATGGATTAAATCTGTGCATGGGTAAGATTATACAGTTTGATTCTGTATCTCCGAGTAAGAAATGTGAAATCAGTAAAAGCACTTTTAGATAACAGGTTTTATGCTTTTTTGTTTAACTAAAATGTAAAATAAAAAAAACCCGGTTTTTTCATCAGAATTTAAAAAAAAAACCAATATGAAATACGCTCTCTTCCTATTTATTGCAAGACTCTCTCAGCAGCCGTCGACTGAAATCATCAATATATTTTCAGGTGTGCGAAATGAACATTTGCCCAATTCTTATTTAAAATATACAACCGTTAAGAAGATAATGCAATGTTTCTCATAAAATATCAAAACCAGCAGTCATTTGGCTCAGCTTTGATGGAACTGAAAAGTGAAGGAAAATAAACTTTATTACATTTAAAAAAAGTCAAAAAATAAAAGCTAACAGATACGGCAGCCCATTTGAAATGCAGGCGCCGCTGATGAAAACTCAACGCAATATTCCGAAAGCTTGTGAAAAATCCTTGTTCGTAAAATATTTTTTCTTTTTTCTGCCGAATTGTAAGCTCAAAGTCTACACCGTCAAATCCGCATTATTAAAACGAAAGTCATTAAAATGCCTCTCCAAATCAATTTGAACGTCGGAAACAAAAGCAAATTACTTTAATAAAAGTAGTTTCTAGAATGCGTTGAAAATCTGTAAGATAAAAGATGAAAAATAAAAGTTGCTTAACATCAACTTGTTGTCAATGTGGTCTTCACCTTTATGTTCGTGGTGCGACTTTATGATGACAAAAGAAAAATGATAAATCACGCAAAAGTTTACAAACTATAAACGCTACCTGACAGAACACCGCAGAATGCTCCCAAGCTTTCTTAAGAACCGCTTGAAGGCTGAATGGTATTACGCACAGTGCAACCAGGGAATTGGAAATGGCGAGGTTTAGAATGAAAATGTTTGTAGGCCTTCTACGAAGCGGTTTGCTTCTCCAGATAACACCGCACACGAGGCCATTTAGTACGACGGATCCCACAATCACAGCAATTAGACCAACCGCTTCCAAAACTTGCACTGGGGCTAGAGACGTTGCTCTGCTCGCATTGACTGGCAATGAGATGTTTTCCAAATGGCTTGCAGTGGAAAAGTTTTTTTCCCCGTTTGACATATTGTAAGAGCTCTGTCATTTAGTTAATTCAGATGACGCTTCCTTGTGTTGATTGACTACGACTCAATTTTTCTTTCTTAGTTTCTGTAGTGTGCTTCACGTCCTTTCTAGCTAGGTTAAAAACTTTATTCTCTTGTGCTCGAAGTGGTTTCTAATCTTTCACATCAACAGAATGTTTGGTCACCCTTCTAGTAATGTGGGCAGATGAATATGACGTACGATCGCAAAGTCTTGCATATCAACCACAAGTTGCGGTGTGCTTTTCATTTGTATCCGACATGAGAAGCAAAAAAAAAACAAATATGATTTTGCTTTTTTTGTTGTATCTGCAGTACAAAGGATTGCACGGCATCACTCTGAATGTGGCTGGATGTCAAGTTAATGGCTCACTTCCGCTTGCCACCCGTCAGTCATAAAGCTCTCAAAACACCTGCCTATAACGTCAATCAGGGATGACATCTCAACGTTTTCAATCACAGTTGCTAGAGTAAGGAGATATCAAAGGTTTGGATCCAAACTAGCGTCATTGTTTCTTAGTGTTCAAAAGATAATCCAGTAGCAAAAAATACATTGATAAATCATGGCCACCGTTTGGTGATAATAAATGTGATTTCAGAAAAAAATAGATACATAAAGAGTTGAGTTTTAAAGTTTGGTGGTTAAAGGTGATCAAACGCTGTCGACATTCATCGCCGGCGTACTTCTAAAATATACATATACATTTATATCTAATGTATCTTTTAGATATTTTTATCACTTTTGTGGACGTGTCTAACAAATATGAGGGTTTCTTTTTTTTATCGAAGTAGCCGACAGTTTCAGCCAGAACTCGAAATAAAATGGTAATACATCTAGCCGTAAAAGTAACTTGCTTTGCTAATGGTCGAAATGTTTAATTTTCAAGCCAAGTACACACTTTTTTTGTTAATTACCACATTTATCACCTAGTACACAAAAGAAGAAGCTTCATTTTTCTTTCTGTACATATAAAGAAACACAAAGCACTTTGATGTTTTGTTGGTGAAAAAGAAAAAACAATTTGTGCCATGTTGAGTCTGGAAAAAGACCCCTTTGCTGACTATAGACTATTTTCCAAACTAAGAAATCAACTTTAAAAAAACAACTTTTAAAAACAGCTTTACATTGTCTGGAACTTTTAGAAAGGATTAAAATACAATAAGCAAAGTGAAAGAAGACAAACAAGCTGTAGATCGAGAACATTCTAAGAAAAATATCTGTAAGACTCGTGTTTTTTAAAAGCACAGTTAGAATATATTTCAAATTAAAGTGCGCTCAATTTTAATAAACATTTAGTGAGGCCCTCCGGGCTGTCGCGGTCGTTTTGTCAAATTATCTAAAGTTTAATGGCCGTAAATGGGCAATTTCTTCCGTTTACGAGGGATTTCACATTACAGAAAACATAACAAAAAAACTAACTTTACTGGAAACAAAAGGAAAGGGCGTCTAAACTTGTCTTTGAGCATCTAAAGCACAAGATCGCGCGAGGGAAGTAATAAAACTGTAAACCGATGGGAAAAAAAGATAATTAAAAAAACTGGTGTATAAGCAGTTATTTCCGCCGTTAATGATCGCTGAGAACACCGCTCTCTAACTGATATAAACATAGAGAACTCAGCGCGAGCCCGAAATCTTTTGTACATAAAATAACAACCAACAGAACCATACCGTTTAACGAGACGTCGACGATTCATTGTCTGACCGGAACCAGTTTTGATAGTTGTCGTGTTCCGTTTGAGAACTGAACGATCGTGAGAGCCAGATGCGACAATGGAAAGTGTTTCCAATTAAGATATATTTTCCTTCAACAAATATAGCAAGATTGAGGGCCTTAGCGTACAAGAAAATGCTTCTAATTCAAGCAACGGGCCTGCGTTATTCAGTTTTCGCCGGTGGGTGGACTCGAGTTATTTTTATAAAAAAAACTATCCACGAGCCAAAAATAGTTGCATGACACTTTAAATAGAGGAATAAACAAATACAATAAAAAGTACAGCCACATATTTCGTGAAAAAGTGTTCTATTTCCAACGTCAACAAACTGGATTAATTGTCCCGTCCCTAAAAACGTTTCTAAACTTATTAACCAAAAACACATGAAAACTGAACGAGATAGGAGTTTTATATTTATCAGTCTTTATAAGAATCTTTTAATCTTTTAACAGTCCCACTTCTTTTTAAAGTAGTCGACTGGTTATTTGCTGGAAGATTTTGACCAAATCACGTCCAGGATGTAAACAGAAACGTTCCAAGATAGCTCTGCTAACTTGGACCGCCGATAGCATTATGTAGACGTTTACTTAAAGTATTAAATAAATTTTAACATTCCACTTCGGTATGGGCATGCGCAGCTCGAAATGCAAGCTAAAAGTTGACGTTCACTGGCGAACGCGCGGCTAGTTCTGGAAGTTAATTCAAGTTCAACTTTTTTCGCGACATGAATGAGCGACAGCCAATCAGACCGCTTCCTTCCAATGCTAAAGCATGCGATCGTACCGGTTCGCGCCCCCAATTCGCCGAAGTGAAAACCGGCCTTTAAGGACCGGAGCGCATATACAAGTCCTCAGCTTACCCGCTGGCAAGTCCGACTTTTATGATAAAAGTTTTCACCAAACTGGCATGCGCTGTAACTTTGTCGCAATTTGTCTACTCCGTCAATTTATAACATCGGAGTTGAACTATTTAGTTAAAAAATAAAGATTTTCAATCAGGAAATTTTAGATTTGCCCTTCTATTTGTAAAAATGTACTGAGGAAATATATTTCAATAGTTTAACCCTCTACGAAAAACAGCCGTTAATGAGAACAAAATAAGAACATTTTGAAGCTGAAATTACCGAAAAAGATAAGAACATTGCGCCTGAGCAAAATTTTACTGGTTCTTAATAAAAAAAGAGTGTACCCTCTCGTCAATCAACTTTTGTTGTCCTATCGTCATTGGACTCTCATCAAATTATAAACACTCAACTCTCATCCAAATCTGAAGCTCGTTTGAACCGGGTTTAAAGTAGGACGCAAGGATACCACGTGGAAGTTACTATATTTACTGTGCGAATGCTAAACTGAGCCACTTTGCAAAAAAAATTTGTATGTTTGGTAATTAGTGAAAGGGAACAATTAATCTTCGACACTATTCTTTCAACTTAATTGAATATTTGTTATTTTAAATATGTAGTAAAATGGGAAAAGGGGGAGGGGGTAGACAGGGGTGTGGTAGAGTCAGGCCCGTAAGCAGGGGGAGTGCGCGGGGTGTGTACGCAACCCCTCCCCCCCCACGGACCCCAAAAGGCCCGCTTTTGGGGGTTTAATAAGACGATGAAGAAGCCCGAACAGGTTTATCGTAACAGTTGGTGCTACCATAAATCGAAACGACTAAAAAAAAAGAAAGAAAAAAAAACGGGCATTAGTCTGTTTGTCTCATAAATTTGGCTTTTAAGAGTCCAAGTTTACGAAATTTGCACCCCCCCCCAACAAAAATCCTGCCTACGGGCCTGAGAGTGTAGCACTTTTTACCAAATTTTGTAACATCTAGCTTTAAATAATATTATAGTAGGGTACTTTTAATTGTAGAGAAAGAGCCAATTACTAGATCCTACAATAAAGCCACTACTATTATTTCTTCCCCGGAAATCGGCCCAAGTTACAAGCAACGCTAATGACAGTAAACATACGACAAAGCAAAAGATTCAAGTTTTATAAAATTCTGCAAGGGAGCATAAACTGCAGACTGATAACCCTATTTACAGCATATTTATAAATTTACCAAAATAAAACTGTACATGGCAATAAAATGAGATGAAACGTAGAGGAATAGCGTCAAGTAACGCACCCCTTCATGCGAGTCCTAATGGTAAGATAAGTACCGCATTTCATCTACTAAGCCCATGGCCTCTAATAAGCCCCCTCCCCTCTTTTTGAATCAACAACCAGCGCAAGCCGACAAAAATTAAATAAACTCCCACCCCAAGGACGGTTTTCCCCATTATTTTAGTTTAATAAAAACCGTAAAGGTTTCAATGCAGAAATATTATTGCTAAGTGACATCTTGTGGTTGTACACATTATAAACGGCAATACTTTCGCGTTTACAAGGTCATAAACTATCTAATTTTAATAAACTATATATATTAAATTTATTTGAAATTACTTAATGTTGTGGTTCTTTTCTCTTGGCAGGCCTTTGCATACCACCCCTTTATCTGTCAAAATTACGAATAAAACTGATTATAGATTTCTAAGGATCTGGACGATCCTTCTCCCTCTAATAAGCTATCAGTACAAAAGCATTGAAAAAGGCTTTAAAAAGCTCCCAGGCACTTCATAGAGGAAATAAGGTATTCTTTTAAAGAGTAAAATTAGTTTCACAGCACACTTTTAAATATGTAATGGACTAGAAATCGAAAAAAGCCGGTTAACGCTCGGCCAGTTTATAAAATGATAAAACGGCCCAGCTAAACCATATTTGGTTGGCACGTGCCCGCCCGCGATCGCAAATTTTTCGAGCACTGAAAGTAACTATCTGTTCAACTATCTAGTTAAAAAAGACAATAGCCGTTTCATTGCAAAACTTCGATGCAGCTTTTGTCTCATACACGAGGGCTTATTATACGGTGAACCGTGTGAAAAAATATGAGAGATGTGCGAAAAAGGCAAATCAAAGTAACAAAACAGAGCCATTTAAAATTCCAACATTTTTAGCTGATTTTCTTTCAAAATGCTCTGGTTTTGATAGCCAAAAATGACTTGCCGCCACGCCCTTTGTCTCTAGGATCTCCAAAATTGTAGCAAATGCTTTAGTTTTGAACTGGAACACGATCTTTTCACAGCATTACCATGACTATCATAAAACTTTCAAAACATTAAAAAAATCTGCGAAGCAAAAGCGTCAATTACAAATATTTCCCACGACCCTCAGATAAAGCCCTGTTGTCTCCCTGTATTGCATTTTGATTTTGAAGTTAAAGCACAAAAGAACAGAAGTACTGGCTCCAAAACTTCCTTGCTAATTAAGGTTAAATCACACCTTGGGTGGTTTTCAGTTATCAGTTCGTAGTTCTGTTAGAACGCGCCGGTTACCTCCGAACCCGGACATAACTGGAAAGTTTATGAAATTGTCCAAATGACGATGTATGTCGTCTTTGTAAGCGAGAACCAGAGCACTGTTTGCGACACTGCGTTTCTCCTTCATAAAGTGCCAAGTCCTTCAATTTTTAATTTCTGACGTCGTTTGTTGTCATTCTAAATTCAGCACAGTTTGAATGCTAACAATTTTTGGTAGCGTTTAAAACTGATTCAACAAATTTTAATTATCTAGCGAATGAGCCCAGAGAGCTAAGCCCGTAAATATAAATATTAATATTAATATAAATATCGAATTTCCAATTTTCCCGACACGTTTATGAAGTTTACTTACAATACATCTAAAGACAAAGCGGTCAAGTTTGGGCCTTTTGTCAAGTCCTAAATCGTGCGGAAATTATTTTGAGAAAATTTGCTTCGAAGAAAGTGTAGATGGGTTAAAGTTACTTCTGGTACCGGATATCTTTAACTCGCATAAATTTGTATGTACTGGCTCAATCCAGAGTGTATAGAAATATATACCCGAGATAAAAAAAAATCTTGGTGAATTTCCCACGAATGAAGATTTGAACACTTTGTCCGTGTGATGTCTGGAAATATCTTACTCGTCAAAACCTGTTGTTTGATCAACTTAAACCAAAATACCCGGGGCACAAAGAACTCAACAATTAAACTGCAGGGCCCGGTTGTTCGAAAGAGAGTTAAGTTTAACCCAGAGTTACCTGGTAAGCGAAACATTAAACAAAATCCCTTCATCTGAAACATGTCCGGTCTTTCCAAAATATTGTTGAAGAACACTCATACAAGGAAACTCTATTACGTAAACCCGAAATTCCAGCTCAAATCAATCTTTAAGGAGGTAAACCCAATCTTGGGTTAAGGTTTTAACCCTGGGTTAGTACCAACCCACTTTCGAAAAACCGGGCCCTGGTGGATTAACTTCCCACTTGGAGCCATCGAAAAAACCCATAGACAAAAATAAATAATTCTTAAATTGTTTTGATTTTAGGATGTAGCTTGGAGAACATCCAGGACATTTTCCAGCACGGGGCTCGTGAGTTGGTTCGGTCGTTGTATATTTTCAGTAAGCCGTTACTTGTTCCAAGCTGTCGGAGAGCATTCGTTTCGCTGCGGATGCACAAGCTATCGATACATACTGTGACAAGAGATCGTTGCCGCTGCATCTTCTTGCTACCCTTGTGGTGAAGCATGAACCCCTTTCGACGAGTGTAAATCAGTTTCCATTGACCCACGGAGTTCCACCCTACAATGGCAAAGAAAAACAATCGAGGGGAGCCCGCCACGATACGCATACACAGCGTAACGCAAGTGTATATCTAAAGTAACACGATATGGTCAGGTCGTTGTAAGCTGGGGGGGGGGGAGGGGAGAGACCCTCTTACACGATGCGCATGCGGCGTCAAATGGCATAGTTTTCGAGTTGTTTTGTCTGAAATTGGGTATAGGTTCTGACATTTTGGTCTGCAATTTGGTTGCATGGTCTGCATTTTCCAGCACGGGCCCGTGAGTTGGTTCGGTTGCTGTATATTTCAGTAAGTCGTTACTTGTTCCAAGCTGTCGGAGAGCATTCGTTTCGATAATAACGGGAGATGCATTTCGCTGCGGATGTAAACTATTTTGCGGCCATGAAAATGGGTATTAATTTTAGCGTCAGGTTTAAAACTGGGTAAAGAAATTCGCAGTTTTATCGGAACGTATTTACACGGACCGCCCCCCCCACCCCCCACCACCACCACCACCACCACCAAAAGGACTTCACGTGAAGACGCTCGTCCTGGGCCGTGTATTTCTTAATGACCCCCCTGACTTCGAAAACTAGTTACCCTTTAGAGTCTTTTTTGCAGAAGACCCGCCGCAGCATAGATTCAAGGTAGATTCTGCTCATAAAATTGCCTATTCTGTCTTGCGACAAAGCCAGTAAAAAATCTACTTGTTCTTCTCATAATCCTGCTCCGATATGGCTACTCCGCTCGTATTCTGCCTGGTGAAATCTTCACTTTACTAACTATGATCAATTTGTTGGATAAATTCGGTTTTCAGTCAAGTGACTCTTTCCCGACTCCTTAAAACTGCAATAAGAACAGAGGCGTACCCGGGGGGGGGGGGGGGAGGTCCCCTTTTCACCGTGAAAGTACATGAAAGTTAAAAAGTGAACTAAATCCTTATCTTAGTCAACCTAAACTTCAGTAATGTCCAACTCAACCTTGCAAAAATCCTGGGACGCCTCTGAAGAAGTAATGAAAAGTAACCTCAGACGCAGTTGCAGATTTTTCAAAGGTCCAGGTTCACTGCAATGTTTTTTAGCACCACTGCTCAATTAATGCTGTTATGGCTCCGTAAAGCCCACTGTCCGAAGCGAGCTATCCCGCACGAAATTTTGACATAAGCAGACCGCAGAGTAAATGCTTTACGTCTAGTTTTTAAGTCAGCTACACTGTTCACTACTATTGATGGATAAAAGGCGAAGCAACTGGTATCATGGGGGAAGGAGGTAGAAGTTGTGGGGCAATTATATTTTTGTCGGCCAAGCTTCAGCTCCAATTCGCCTGTCCTGAAACTACAAAAAGACTGGGTTCGTCTACCCAAACGGTCCCAGAAGGCATTGCTCAAACGAACGTTTTAGACAATTTATCATTAACAAACTTCCGGACACTGTTGTTTTTGAACAATGCATATGACTTTGTCTCATCTAAGAAACAATGCAATAAGAAAAATCCACTGGCCGATTCTCATCCGGTTTGTAACCGCTTATGACAGTGTATTGTTCGTTCTTGTAAAATTAGCATTTCTAGCATTGTTTTCTGGGACCGTTTGGGCAGACGTTTCATTTCTGGAGTGTGGAATTTTGCTTAATCTTTTCTCACACGTTTTCTCTAAGGTTTCGAGGCGTGAAAACATCTTTTTCTTGTCTGGGTCAATCGTGCAATTTTTGCAAAAATAATTCTACTCCCCCCACCCCCCACGATATCAAAAGGCCCATCCCCAAAAGGCAGCCCGTGTCTTACCTAATCAAGAAGTTTTACAGTTCTTAACTAGAGAACTCTGGTGATCACCAAACTGTCCTTGCCTATGTCTGTCTTTCTACCAGCCTTCCTGTACCTGACACTGTCTAGAGAGAGTTGGAAACTTCGTGAAAATAAAAAAATAATTAATATAATAATGCTGCTGATGTTGATAATGATGATGGCGATGAAGGTGGTAAGAGTGATGATGATATAAAGATATATAAGCAGGCAGACAGACAGACAGACAGACAGACAG
>JAOBYE010565857.1:0-12599 GCA_025403585.1 Parazoanthus swiftii
GCTTAAAAAGAGGTCAGTTGGGGAAGGGTCGGGCCGTGATCCCTGTATAATCTTGTTGCGGTCATTAGGCACCTTTTTCAAAAATCAGCCATATATATATATATATATACTTGTGTGTGTTTTGAACAAAGATAATGCAAAGAAAATAGCAATATCAATAATTAATATAGCGTTTGAAAAAGCAATAGCAATTTCAATGACACTACTGCAACACGGCATTGCCAATGAAAACACAAGTCACCGGGCAGTGGACGTGACAATAGTAACAACAACAACAACAACAACAACAACAACAACAACAATGATATTGTCAATGACAACGACAGCAACTAGGTTGCCTCGCTCAGCCCTGTTAACTTTTAATAGGCCGTGTAAATTTAGAAACTGTTTTATAATTCTATTTTGTAGAGTATACGCTTTTTTATAAGAACAAGGCAATTTTGGCCGAAGTTCGATGTTCTTAAGTTTTTCTCTATTTTACAATCATGAAATAACCATTGAAAACCTCGATTCCTCTGGATCCAAAACATGATTGTCCTTTGCTAATTTGGGTAAATCTGAGGCTCGTTCTTCATATGAATTTGTTCTTACAAAATAAAAAATGTATGAACTGAAAAATCCCGAAAATAAGCCTCCCCCCCCGACGTAAAATTCCATGTCAAGTCTGTTAAATCCGAGGAAAACTCTTTTGAGCAAGCAAAAGCCCACGGATCATGATCTATTGAAAATACATGAATTTGATTGGTCATCACAGTGATATCTATATGTATCCGCTCATAGACAGCTTATTGTCAGCTATTGATAAGAAAAAACATTAGACAATAAACTGGGCATTCATTCTTAATGACTTAGTTTTGTGCCAGATATCCTTACCCCCCCCGACATCTTAAATTAGATTGCAGAATACCCCACCACTCGAATTAATTTTTTCTACACTGCGCATTCCTTGTTCTTCAGAAATATCCGCGCAGATTTCAGAACAATAGTTGCGGGAAGGGGAATGGGGGTCACTCTGTAGTTGCTCCCGCCTTTTCCCACCCTATATGAGGACAGCAAACACCCCCTCCCCGAGGTTCAGTTTAAGATTGATCTTCACACGGGGCAGGGTAGGCAAAGTTTAAGCTCTGGGCTATTCAGGACTGTGTTTTTCTACTATGCCGAACCTCCAAGAACAAGGCAGCATAAACAACCGTAAACTGAAACCATGTTCAAATTTAACCCTTGAAAACCCAACCTTTTTATTCAGCACGGTGCTGTACTTGTCAATGTTCTCTGTTGTGAGCGTGGTAGTGATGGTAGCAGTCATCAGCGAGATAATAGCCACTCCGACGATCATCCAGCAAACGGCAAACAGACGACCCAGCATAAACTTTGGACTTCTGTCGCCATATCTGTTGTAAGATAATAAGACAAACACTCACAGATGAGACACACGCACTTGAAAAACACAAACTTAAGAGTTTTTTGACATTCACCCAACGGTTGTCATGGTAACGAAGGCCCACCACAGATGAGACACACACACTTGAACAACGCAAACTTAAGGGATTTAACTTAATGACACTCACCCAACGGTTGTCATGGTAACAAAGGCCCACCAGAAACCCTCCAACGCTCCTCTGCTAAACTGAACGGGAAATTGCTGCGAGTTCCACGCACTGTCCTGTGAATGATTGGAAACATTTTCATTTGCTTGGAACAGGAACCAAGTTGTAAAAGAAAAAGGAATGGGCGCATGTAGACCTGAGATGTTCTTGATCTGAAAATGCATTTTGACTAATCTACCACCACACGCAACCTTGGTAGCAACTATAAATTAGCACATCTTCGAAAAGAGTTTAAAACTGAAAATAACTATCAAACTTTGTATTATTATCTAATTAATTAGTTAATTAATTAATTTAGTTATATTTCTATCTATTTATCTATCTATTTATCTATCTATCTATCTATCTATCTATCTATCTATCTATCTATCTGTCTGTTGGTCTGTCTGTCTGCTGTCTGTCTGTCTATCTATCTAGCTGTTTATTTATCTATTTATTTTCGTTATCGGTATTCGTTTAGTCTGTTTATTTTATTTGTTTATTTATTTATTTATTTATTTATTTATTTAATTAATTAATTATTTATTTATTTAATTATTTAATTTTATAAACCTATCTGTTTAGAATGCGTGACACATTTGGCTAAAAGCTAGATACAGCCAGGGCTCTTTCTTGGACTGGACGTCAATTCAAAATTTTTTGCATAAATTGCTTCCGGGGCTTGAGGCCATGTTTTGCAGAGTCACATTTGTGAATGTTTGCATTTCACCTCAGTAATTGGCACATATCTAGCTTTTATTTAACAGTAAGAACACCAAAACACAGTACATGTTCTTTGAAAAATTGACCACTGATGACTTTGAAGCAATGCAAAAATCAGAGCTTGGCAATAACGCTGGCCAAGCGGCCCGGATTTGTTATACTCGCAAGACTGGATACTATAAAGGAGCATAAAAACTAGCCAATACTAGTCCGATCTTATATCAGAAAGTGTTTTCACGTTCGGCGCAATGGACGTGTACAGCCGGCGAGACAAACAGCTTCAGCCTAAAGAAGAATTATCAAATGTGGTGAAACTGCCATGTGCTGTCTTGAAGACAGAAGCTCATCAGCATCCGTTTTTCAAAACCATTGCTGAATTTACTTTTATTATTATATATAAAAAAATTCATGAGGAAATATTAATGATCTTGGGAAGGGCAACCGTCTAATCTGTTTGAGATACTGCGCATTGTACTGTCGCAATTTGTAATAACGTCGCAATTTGTAATACCTGTCGCAATTTGTAATAACGGTTGTCGCAATTTGTAATACCTGTCGCAATTTGTAATAAAACTTGTCGCAATTTGTAATAACGTACCTGTCGCAATTTGTAATAATACCTTGTCGCAATTTGTAATAAAGTGAGCCGTCGCAATTTGTAATAACCTCCTGTCGCAATTTGCAATAAACTTTTCTTAACAAGTTTTTGTCCATGTTTGTTATCGTTTTCACGAATGTTAGAGTGTTTAGAAGCTTTGCCGTTATGTTTTGTGTGCAAGAACTTCATATGCGGGATGACGACGTCACATGCGACAACCGTTATTACAAATTGCGACAGGTATTACAAATTGCGACGTTATTACAAATTGCGACAGTACAATGCGACAGTACACTCATTCTGTAAAGTTTTGGGTTCAAAGACACAAACAAGAAGGCAACAGAGAATATGATCTTGTAGGTTAAAGGAACTGGATGTTTGTATCCACCTAGACTGAGCGATGGAAATGCCAAGAGTGTGATGAAGAGAAAAACGAGGTGTTTTGCAAAGCGTGGAGTTCCCTTCCACAGCCGATCGGCAAGTAAGTAAAAATTAAGTGTTGATGTAAATTATAAAAAAAAGAAACATTCTTTTAGAGATTTGATGCATTCTTAGAGTTTTGCGATCTTGTAATGGACGTTGAAATAACGTGTTGGTGTCAAAACATTTTTTTGAAGATTACAAAAGAATCAGTTTTAGTCATAGAGGGAAACATAAACATTTTTGTTGCTGCTGTAGCTTGGTCATTCTTTAAAAACTCGACCATTGCACAGCCTGCTTAAGATAATGTTATCATCTATTATATATTATATATATAGGCCATAGGTTTGCTGACAACCACCTTTCAATAAATTGCGCCTCAACGCGTGATGAACACTTTAAAACACTGGTCGGCGTCCATATTATCTTGTATTATGAGCGCTCATTGTCTATTCAAAGTTTATAAACTGCCCGCCATCCAACCTTCAGAATAGGTAAATTATAGCTTCAGATATTGCAATTAGAACATTCACAGGAATATTAAAGTGCTGAAGCGATACACATGTTTCTTGTATGGAATTTATACTCATAGAAACATGAACGCCGTTTCGATTAACCGATACCGCCCGAAGGCCCAGTGATGTCAAATGCTTGCAAAAACACGCGCCTCCTCAATAACGATGCTCGTTTTTATAAGAAGACATCATTCTCAAAAGTAGTTTAGCGTTTTTATAACTGACCATGTACCAACTTCAGATTGGGCTCAGTCAGCCGCTTGCGATTAATTCGGAATGAAAATAAATGTAAATCTAACCCTTCCCTTCAAAATAAGTTCCCCCAAATTTTACATGAGTTTCGTTTTCCGAGTTAATGGTATTTGCTGGAAAGAACCCATGTTAACTTGAACTAGCAATATCAAATGAACTCGTTTTGTTCAAGCTTAACGCTGCATTTATTCAACCGTCTGGCTGGGATTGTGTGTGTGTTCACCGACTGACTATGTGTGTGTCCACTGACAGACTGTGTGTGTCCACCGACTGACTGTGTGTGTGTCCACTGACAGACTGTGTGTGTGTCCACCAACTGACTGTGTGTGTGCCCACTGCCTGACTGTGTGTGTGTCCACCAACTGACTGTGTGTGTGTCCACCAACTGACTGTGTGTGTGTCCACCGACTGACTGTGTGTGTGTCCACCGACTGATTGTGTGTGTCCACCAACTGACTGTGTGTGTGTCCATCAACTTACTGTGTGTGTTTCTTCCAACCGACCGACTGAGTGTATGCCTCCCAGAATGATTCATAGCTTCCGGCTGTATAGACTGCGAGCAGTCATTTCTTTTTCCTCACAATCTAGGAAAACAAAAACAATGTTTTTCCCTCGATTTTGACTTTCTTTTAATTCTGAAGAAAAGGACGAGATTGCTCACAATTCAGTTCTCTCAAATTGGGGGCGAAGCACTTTGAAACGACGTCATGCATGAGTATAAGCAATTTTGAAGTGTTTTTAAAAACAAACCGTTGCTGGTCAAGTGTTTTTCTGTTCTAGCAGCTGGCCCCATTTTACTTCGTCATCGTTATTTAAAACCTCGATGAAGACACTTCTAATTCTAACCCTAGAATAGTTAATATTGGTATTCTTCCAGCTGTTTTAGCAATATTTTAATGTTACAATTGTGTATATATAGCAACAGTGTAAACATGAATATAAGTATACCAATAGTAATTGCATGACAGCATTAGGATTTCCGTGGTTTCAACCCACGTTTTTCTCCCCTGCGGTCCACCCCGCAGATTTTCCCTGAACTTTTTAGTTTTTTGCCATGTGCTCGCCGTTGGCTTGTTCTTTTGCCATTCAATCTTGCTCATATTTCAGAAACCTTAAGCTTGGTTCATACTAGCAACGGGGACGGAAGCGGAGACGGAGACAGAAGCACGAAATCCCACACAAACCCTGTAAAACGGAGACGGAACAGAAGAGAACGGAAGGGTCTGTTTTCTTCTTTTCTGTCTCCGTTTTACAGGGTTTGTATGGGATTTCGTGCTTCCCTCTCCTTCTCCGCTTCCGTCTCCGTTGCTAGTGTGAACCAAGCTTTAATAAAGCTTTAGAAATTTTCATGTTCCAAAAGTCGAGTCGCGTAAGAAAGTTGTTTACAGTATTAAACACCTGGGTTTTGAAATCCCGAAATGTACAAATTGTGCACCGACCTGCGGCAACTGCATGCGAAATCATATTCTTTCCAGACTTGCATTTTTTATAAAACGAACAAATGTGTGATGATGTAGAGCCCTCACGTCCCACGCATTGAGCGTGAGTCTCACGCATTTCGATGTAATCTTACGCTCTCACGCCGACACGAGCATTTCTCACGCATTGGCACTCCGGTCTTCTGATGGTGTGTTACCTCTTATTTATGTAGCAACAAGTGATAAAAAAAAATTAAAAAAGCTCTTCAGCTAACTCTACTTTTCTTAAAGCTTTCAGAAGTGCTGGATGTTGGATCTGTTCGTGTGCGACCAATTCACTTGAATTATGTTTCGTCAGGACTTTCATTTCAGTGTTAACATATGAAGTATAAGATGCCTGTATTATGTTGGCCTGCTGACCACAATAACGTGGGCTCTCTTAGCAGGCAGCGTGCAAAAACTGGCGAATTCGATCTCGGTTCTATTCCTGTGCCTACACGGACCGGGGGTATGAACACGCTAGTTACTTCGAAACTGAGTTTTATTTTTGAAAACTGCCCTTTCTGATTACCTTCATGAAAGGCCTAAATGTGCAACTTGGAAGAACTAGTGCATTTCCAGCGATTTGAGAAGCACAAATTTCAAAAATTTTCCGAGGTAACCCCTAGAATTTGATCGCTCCTTCGGCGCTCACTCAATCAAGAGTCTCAGTCTTTGGAAAACTTAAAACTTGGGAGCTATGTAAGATGCGTCTCTTGTATTAAGCAATGGGCTGGATTAAGATACAAACAAAGCTTGGTTTCCATATAACCATTTAATTTTTAGGCTGTCATGCTGTATGCTACAAACATATGAAAAAGCAAGCTAGAGAATGGCGAAAGCATGAAGACGTACTGAGGAACATACGACGGAAGAAAAGAGCATTGCGTGGGAAAAGCTGCAAGCGGCAAACTTATAATACTTGCGCTCTTGCTGAAGTGACACAAAGAACACGTGACCTTATTTTCATAACTTAATTTCATAATTGCTTAGCCGTACGTTGACGTCGTCTTAATTTTGTGCAATTAAAATGCAATTTGGATTTGTAAAAGAGCGTGAAAGTCGCCGATGATCTGCCGTTTTATCATTTATTAGTTTTTCCTTACATGTTATCATAATCTTATATATGGCAATAAAATTGTCGTACACAAACTTATTGGGGATCTTCACTGCATGTTTTCACTTAGAAAAAGTTAGAGACGTTGAATGAAAAAGACCTCTTAATACTGTAAACAGTTAAGACTTTAACAGTATCTTTTTTTTACTGTCAAGCATAAAACACATAAAAAAAACTAGCAGCAATCTAGGAGCATATGGCACATGCTAAATTTATGGCAAGGCCTCTTGCGAGAATAGCTCATACTATCTGAGTATCTCTGCTGAATAAGTAAATATTATTATTATTATTGTTATTATTGTTATTGTTGTTGTTGTTGTAGTTATTATTATTATTATTATTGTTGTTGTTGTTGTTGTTGTTGTTAGGTCTCCCCTACAATAAATGGACTTGGTTGTACAGCATTTACGTTCTCTTTGGTTGCTCGTAGTAACCAAAGTATTTGACTGGCATTTGCAGCAGAGAATGCTTTAAAAATAAAAAGGCAATCTATGTTTCATCCCCTGTTTATCTGTAACTATCTGTGTTCTCTATTTATTGAAGTAAGAAATATAGAACGAAACGGCTGCTTTAAATTCTAGCGCCGAATTGAACTCCAAATAACAAATGTCTTTGGCTGCATGTAGGCCAAACTGAGGAAAGTCAGTGAGTGTAGAGAGAACACGAACTGGTATTAACTGAAAATTATTCACCTTAAATGTTATTATCTTAACTCAACAAATACTAATTTTAAGTTTTTTCTATTTCCTTTTTAGGAGGTTGAACCACTTAGCTTCACATTGGGCAACTAGCGGCGAAAAGAATTCAGATAGCAAAGTGATGTTTGACTAAAATGATCGCCATCCTGTCGTTAACTGGCAGTATGCTAACGCTGTAGAAAAAAATAAGTCAAACCTAGCGCTGATGTTTCATCCATCGACTGTGAAAACAGTTTTATATTAGAAAGGCCTCAAACTCGATTGTTTAAAGTTTTTGCTCAATTCTATTCATCTCCTTAACTTCCATGTGCTGACAAGAAAATGACTCCGAATCTCTTCAGCTTTCAATTTGACATTCATATCGGAACTTGTTCCGTCTCTTTAAGTTTGATTGTGTTTATTTGCATGGGGACTAATTGTACAAAACAGGATGGATTCGAGTACATACGACAGGAAACGTTCAGTATAATACGAAAATTAACGCATCGTTAAATTGGAGATATTGTGCTTAAATTTCATTAAGTAAAGTAGAAGCTGAGTTTTTGCATGTAAAAAGTGTTTTCATTATGCTGTGGATTATCTCTCCATTGCCTCCGCAAACGGGGTTTACAATACCGGGATCAAAAAGGCGTTTTGAAAATCAGTTTTTGAAATTTAAATTCGCTTGGTTTGCGTGCTCCAAAAGCGGACCGTCGTTACAGTTTGATCGTGCAGTTTGGCGAAGGTTGAATGGGTGTTGGGACGTGACAACTCCCAAATAACTGATGATTCAGGCTGATAGTCGCGCAAAATCTCAAATATTGAGTAAAATTGGTATTACTTAAACAAACTGCGCCTTATTCTCATACAAGAAGTCTCTCTGAAACAAGAAATGCCACGTATTTTTGTCTTCTCAGTATAAGCCGATATTGATTTTGTAATTGATATATTCGAGAAATAAACAGTCAAACTAAGAAAGCTGATCGTTTAAATATTATAAGAAAACCTTTTACTTAAAGCATATATTTACAAAGAAGCTTAATGCTGTTATCATTATAGAAAGATCTTTTAATCAGCGTTAGTACATGTTCAAGTTTGTGGACATATAAGCGGATAAAAATTGTATATGTGGTTTCACTATTTCGATAGTATTGTTATTTTGTTATTTTTTATTCCTTTCACGTCTTATGTGATACAAACATACGCATCATTTTTACTATAGACTCTAGTAGTCTAAACTTGGTCACGTATGGCGATGTTATCACTAGGTAATTTGCGTCAAACTTCGAAAGCACTATAATCGTTGATATTCAACGCTGAGCGTGTTTATACCGATGAATATTGCACACGTCACAAGCGCCACGCTTATTGGAAAGCTAAAATGACACGATCGACCGTTGCTTATTATAGTTATAGCCCATTTTCTGTTTCCTTATTTATGTTCTCTAGTTTATTAATCCCAGTTCTGTCTTTCAGGTCCATTATTTTTATTGAACTTCTTCGGAGTATATCTGTCATGTTTTAGAAAATGAATAATTGCTCGTTTGGTTTGTTGGTTTTCATGCAATTAAACAAAGAAAAACCATTCAAATTCCAAAATTCGGAAAATTACTAAGGTTGTATTTTTTAGAAACTGATAACTAGGTATTCAAATATACTGACAAAAAAACTGAAAGCTTGTCAAAAAAGAAAACTTGTTTTTTCCCGCAAATTTCAGTTGTCCAACAGTAATCTTTGGTCATAAACCTGACTAAAAACTTGGCTTAAAACATTTGTGCAGAAACACAGCCGACTTTTAACAATGTGAGTCTACAATTTAGTAATCAACTGCTACAAAGTTTCCGGGACAATTAATCCCTTTTGATCATCACAACTTCTAAAATTGCTGTTAGAATCAACTTTCTTGAAGCTAGCCTTTTCGTTGCTTTACATCTTTTTCGTAAAACCAGGTGGAACAGAGCTTTAGTTTGTTCGGATTACAGCTTTACTAATTCATGAAATATGATTCAACACATATATAAGACGTAAAGTGTTTATTCAAATAGTAGCAGCGATAAGCTCACCTGGAACATGTGTATAACGACTAACGTTGCAACTCCTCTTGTTCATGCACTGGGTAAAGTTTGTTTCGGGTTTAAAGTCTAAACGGTACTGATAAAGTGTAATCTGTAACAGACAAATTTAACTCACCAGCGCCCAGATGAGAATGCCAGCAATGGCTGCAAGAAGTACTATTAGGACCAACAACGGCCAAGCCTTGGTCAGCGTTTTCCAAACTGTCCTTTGAGCGGTTGCCTCTATGGCCTTCTTATTCAAAACCAGAGTCAGTCCAGGAGATTCTATAATTTTTATAACAACTTGGTGTGGTTCATGTCTTGATAAGGGTAGAACGAAGTCCGTTGACTCATTCTTGACACAGCCTTGTAAACCATTTTCGTCTTTAACTTCAATTTGGTAGTCTAAGGAAGTTGTGTTAGAGCAGCATAACGATATCATGTGTGTCAAAAACTCGGGGAAGATGCCGGAATAGTTCTTATTAATATATGGAGGATTGTCCTTCCAGCATACAGATAGTTTATCCGGGCATTTCTTCTTCGTAGATTCGCTGGGTTGTGGAGTGTTTTGTGTTGCTGTCGGAGTAGCAGCTTGTGCCCTTGAAACGGTTTGACTTGGCTGTATTGTAAAAGGCGTCCTCGTTTGCACAGCATCCGAAGTAAAGTTACACACAATATTGTCAGTGAAACACATTAAACACAAAAGTACTCCAGCTTTAGGTATCAACGTATAAGTATTCATTTCTCCAATTAGGTAAGTGAAGTTTCTGATGCAGATATAACAAATTTAAAAAAGTCTCCACTTTACAAGGAGCCTGTTGTGTATCTCTTTTTGAAAAAACTCTGACATCACTTTAGCAGCTGCCGAACCGACAATCGGACAACTCACTCACGAGACTTTTATTTGACATAAACACTCTCAAGAGCCGTCAGTATTGCGAGGTTTCCCTGAAAATGAATCAATATTTTTGTCAGTGAATAGAGACAGTCGAGCCCCTACTGAGAAAAATGTTGACAATCTTGATGTTTACATGCGTATTATAAAAAAAAGGCTCACAAGTGATAATTATCAGTCAAATAAAGAGAATCCAGCCAACTATATTTCTTCGGCGCAAAAAGTCTCACTAATTTTTGAAACCTTTAGTGCTTTTTTCTTAAAAGTTTTCGAGTGTTGCTAAACCCACGTAATTTATAAATATACATGCGCAACTCGCAGCGATATCGGCAATTATGAGAGAAAGCACATTCCCAACTTGAACTATGATAGTAATTGTACAAACAACTTTAAAATTCTAAGCCAATCTAAAACTAGAGGTTAACCCGTTGTAAATGACAGAGCAAGTTGAAGTTGATAAGCAGCCAAAATTTTAAGAACATCCGGCGACTTTAGAAGAGTTTCTATAAACATAAATTTTAAGAGAGTTTCGCATGGGCATACAACTAGTGAGTTTGCACGTCCAAGTAAATTTACCATACGTTCTCTGATTTCTTTTGTTGTTCTGAAAAAGTTCGCCAATGTCGTTACATAAAACCCCAAAAATTTCGCTAGTTATTAACTTCGGCTTCTTCTTTACATTTCTGGCAGTTAAAAATGGGTATAACTTTTCGATATAAGTTTTCGATTCGATACGATTCGTGAAAAATATTTCACTTTTCCGCATGCTTTTTAAACAGGTACTCAAAAGGAATAAAAATTACGCTACAACTGAGGTGTAGTTACAATTTTCGCGCTTAAGTTTGAACTGTCGTGTACCCTTCATGAACATTTTCCGAAGTCTTAACTTATGTGTTCTCTTGAATTTTTGTTTGATACATAAGCTATCATGTAGTAGTATAAAAACAGTCCTTTGTGAGTAAGGGAAAGATAAAATTGTAACCAAGATTTCGAAGAACTAGCCATAAAAAGATAAATGATAGATTATAAAGCTACATTTATAAACATCAGTAATTTTGAACAGCAGCCATTTTTGAGCGCATTTATAAATTTTTTAATTATATTCTTTAAAAGGATTTTAAAGGCCATGTAAGTCAAAATATTGATTTAAAACATAAATATAGATATGGAAGCTTGATCTAGACAACAGTCGTACAGGAAGCGCACCAAACCCTACCTCACACTGTCAGCGACATGTGATTATTGCTCTCTTGGACAAACCCACGCAGCGTACTGTATGTCTGTTGATAGAAAACACTTTTCAGATGTCATGTGAAATTACGAAGATATTGAGCGCGTTTGGCTGTCCAGTTAAGTCGAACTCGGAAACTGGAAATAGTTTTTTGTGATTCTATAATTTTGTGTTGATTGCAGATCAGTTGAAGACACAAACTAGTAACAGAACACACAGAAACTAGCGCACAATCAACATGGTACGTTGGTCACATAATATAAAAATTATTCCTCCCATGTTCACCTGCCATATTCAATGTCATACCACTGCCGGAAGAATCACTTGCTTAATTGATTCAGCTCTTTTGAAAATCCACCAAATTTCCCTTGCAAATTCCTATCGTGTGTATTAAAATATGTCTGCCTGTTGAATCAAATGCGTTTTGTCATATTACATTTTAAGAATATTTACTGAGGAAGACTCCAGACAGTTTTTCGAGTACGATGTTCACAATTGACACTTCACTTTGACGAAACTTTAAGTGTAATTTGAGTTTAAGTGCAGTCCTACAATACCAACATCACAAAAAGCGTCCACAAAAACTTTCATCCCCCGATTCGTTAAATAAAGCAGCAACTTTCCGGTTTTCCAATCAACGTAATACCATTAGCAGTAAAAAACCCTTTGTTGTAAAGATGAGTTTAAAATTTAGAATAAAATGAAAAGATGATCAACAGCGTTTGAGCCTGAGCGTTTGAAAATTGTGTCGCTAGATTCGGCAATGCAATTTTTGTTTTCTCGTGCAGAACAGACCGATCTAAACCAAAATATATCACCGAGTTTTCTGTCTTGAGCAGACTGGTTGCAACTTGGTTTAACTTCAAATATTGTTTTAACCAGACTTTTAAAATTGATATCATCTTTTCTAATGTAGTCATAAAAGTATTTTTCATATCAGATCTGAGCAATCTATCTTTCCGATCAAGAAGAGTGCTGAAACGAAAGGTGTATATTCTAGCAAAATATGTGCGGTACGTAGTTTAGCATATATTTGTATTCTATGTGTTTCTCGACCGCACCCACTGAGTTGTG
>JAOBYE010565968.1:0-12599 GCA_025403585.1 Parazoanthus swiftii
ATCTAGAAAACTGCCGAGAACGTTCTTTTCAAATGTCTGCGGAACTTCAGACGAGATTGCACCTTCTGCTCAATTCAGTTAATTTAATCTATTCCCGAGTGAGTTCTCGCCGCATCTTGATGACACAAAAACCGATCTCATTGTCTTAAGTGAAGTGAAGGAAACAACTTACGCCGCAGATAAACTGGTAATCTTTTTAAAAGAACCAAGGTTGGGCCGCAAAATGCCTAAAAGAGCTAATGTTGTCATAGTTACTTCAAGAAAACAAAGCAAACAGTTTGTCAGCAGGCACGTTATTTTTCTTCTATGATTAGGACAATAAGTGGTGTGCAGGAATTGTTTTCAACAATTTGCATCGTCGTGAAACAAGCAACACCAGAAATTTCTACTCTTCACGGGATACAACACCAATAATCATGTTATCAGTTTTCATTAACTGGTTAAGTAAATTAGGACATTTAATAAGCAATTATACAGCAAGATATCGAGTTACTTGCTTCTTAGATCGTCCCTACTTTTGAATGAGTTGATGAAAAACCTTAACATGATCATTCATTTTGTATCTCTTGAAGAGTAGAAGTGTTTAGTGTTATGTCTTAACTTTTGAACCAGTCGATGAAAGCCCATAACATGATCATTCATTTTGTATCTCTCACAGAGTAGAAGTGTTTGGGTTTTCGTGAAGTCGCGTAAAACTGGGACTGGCGCGGTCGGGCGGTGTGATACTGGGTCAGAGTCTTTGCAACCTTGACCCCATGGCCTCCTGGGTATATTTTTCAAAATGGTGGTTGCAGCACAAAAGATTTGCGGCTAGTAGGAGGAATCACTCCGGGTTCTGATTGGTCATAAAAATGTTGGTTTCGATGTCAGAACTAGGGATAATAATGGCTATCGAGGGTTAGTTAGGGTTAAGGTTGGGGACAGGATTACTTTTATTACAAGGAATTTGCAAATAAGTTTATGGTAAATACAGTAACTTTTCGGTGAGTTTGCAGCGAGCTGAGTGGTTGTTCGTGTGGCAGTGTACGGTGACTCCGATGCTAGAGGTAGTGAGTTCGATACTTATATTGAACGATTTTCTTACACTCCGGCTTTTTTAAGAGAGTGCTTGTGGGTTAGCAAGCTCCAATCAGAATCCAAAGCGATTCCTCCTACTAGCCGCAAGTGCACAAAAGAGGGTTAGGGTTCGTTAACAACACTTAAACTGGCAATCGCACTTCCAAAATATCATTATCTTCTCCTAAATGTAATCCAGACCCCAACCCTAATCATAACCCTAGCCATATTTTCAGGCTAGAAGGAATTTTTTCAGTTTATAAATGGGCAAGACGAAATAATAACTAGCAGTCACGAAGCTGATATCAATCAGTAAGAGCTATTGCAATCACTCGTTGTCACACTTTCGTTCAAACAGCTCTTGTTCAATCTTGCAGCTCGACTGAAAACACAGATCACCAAGGAATAAACACATTGGAGGTTAGAAAATTGTAGACAATCCTGCAGCAGCGTCCTTCAAAATGAACCATGTAAACATCAAGCGGTTCGCGTTTCATGTTGTCGCGTGCGCCATATTTCTTGTCAGATCTCCGATTCGAAAGCAAAACAGACCAATTTCGATATAGCAAAACTCCGCCTGAAACAAAAGACATCAACTCGAGGCTCTGGGGAATAAAATATGGAGTTTGTATGGATTATTCCCCAGAGCCTCGTTTTGATGTCTTCTGTCTCAGGCGGAATTTTAGTATATCGAAATTGGTCAATTGATCCCCAAGTCCATACCGTGTCTGCAACATATTGATACAAAACCCTCCAAAGTCGAAGTTTGTTAGTTTATGAGGGAAAAACAATTTCTGGAGGGCCTTAGTTCGCGTTTTCCTTGCAAAATTCACTTGAGTTCCTTCGACTTTGCCCCAGTGCATAGCACATTGCATTTTGAGATTTTCTAATTGCGCATGCCCGACTCTTTATGGCGGACGCCGGTCGCCGTACGAATATGTCATCTCGCACTATCGTGCTAGGATGACAAAAATGGCCATATATAAACGCGCTACGTAAGAATCGAAGACAACGGACAACAGAACAGATGGTGGGTTGAACATTTATTGAACTGTGGACATATAAATTTAAGTTGTTTATTTCTTTCAAGAGCTTTCGTGGAGTAAACAAGTGCCATGTTTCCACGGACCCATGCTAATATTTCTTGCTCTTCCACATAACTTTTAAGCTTACGATATTTAATTTTCACCTACAATTCATTCTTTATAACTTGACTAATAATATTTACAGCTTTTCAAAGCAATGTTAGCTCATTTACAGCTACAATAACCCAAGTACAAGTTATCGTTTATTTTTGGCTAAAATGTGCACAGCACACAAAAACCAGGAACTCAATTTGTCTAACATATACAAAAGAACATATGTTTATGACTTTATACAATTAACCAATTTATCCAAAATAAACTGAAGTGTCCTTTTATGGTCACTAATACAACTATATACAAAAAGTGTAAATTGAAAAATAGATCACAACTGTACTAAAAAAATTCCTTGGCGAACTTTGATTCAGTAGCTATCGCACTAGCAACAACCATATTCATTTGCTCTCAAATAAATCTTCAGTACTTACTTAGTTCTTGAGTTTGAATTTCCCTTACGCCAATATCTTAAAATGTATAAGGTAAATTGCTTACATTGGCTGCCAGACCCCCCTCTAGTTCACTCAGTATCGGGAGGAGCCTGGGTCTGGAACGATATTTCAAGATGTGGCACGTGGAAAGTGCAAACTTTAAGCCAAGTGTGATAGTATGGCGATTTAGTTTGACTATACCGAACTACAACTACTACTGATTTACAACTGTCCAATTTTAACTGCGAACTAAGACAGTACAAAAGTACATTTTTAATAAATTTAAATAAGAGCAAAAGTGTTTTGCAGACGAGCACCTCTTTAAACAACGGCCGCAGCTATATAATTCAGTATTCAAAGTAATTGGAAGTATGAGAAGACACAAATGAACCTGCGGGATAACAAGCTTTTCTAAAAAATAATCTCTTGTGCAATTACAAAATGGCTTTTTGCGAGATTAACTGATTCTTGTAAGATCTGCTAATATTTAATTGCTTTTGTTTCGAGATCCTTCGACAATCGCAGCAAAGGCTAAATCTCTTCGCTTACAAACAGGACTTAACGAGCTTTCACGCCATATTGTAGGAATGAGTCTTACATAAAGACAGTTATATCATCTAAACTGGCTTTAACAATGCCTAAAAGTTCATAAGATTAGTCTTATGAGTTTGTGCAATGACGTAATTGGTGAATCGCCAAGGTTCATGCAATAATGAGAATATATTCACCACCAAGAAATCCTCATCAGTTTAAATTATATCCTATTTTAATATTTTAAATCTCTGCTATTGAGTGGCTCAAGATTACTTTTTTTAGTCACCTTAGATAAATAGTACCACCAGCTTTAAGTTGGAACATGGAATAAATAGTTTTAAATATTACGTCACACTGGATTTTCCAGTGAATTTGGTTCCGGTGAGGTTAGCTTCGAAGAAGCTGGAGGTGTCGTTGTTGCGGTGAAACAGCCAGCAACTGTTATCATTGTGTCATGCGACTTGGTGACGTCACGACTCGCTCAATGCGATGATGATGAGTTTGCCATCATCAAGGCACACGAATACATGTGTGTTGTCTTTTGCCAGGGAAACGCAACGGATTGGAACACGAAGGTTCATCTTCTTTACTACTTTGAAGCTGCGTACCAGAGGTATAACAGTTAGGTCGACATATGGCAACGAACGCGTGGCATTAAATGTTTTGGTTCTTACTTATTTGAATATCAAATAGTTACTACGCAACGATGTCACAAACACAACACAGTTTTATAACCAACGATGACCATCATGAGTGACAGGGAAAGGCCAAGAAGCTAGCAGACAGTCTCAACAATTGTTGATTGTTATTAGGTGTTACTAAAACCGGGAACAGTCAATATGAGAAGGGAAACGGTCAATATGTGTTTCCAAGGACGTGTTAAAATCTACAAAATCTTCGAAGGCTGCCCAGGGATTTTAACAATTAAGAATGTCAAGTATCGTTGCAGATATTTGTAAATATTGACCGTTCCGCGACTAATATTGACCGTTTCCCGTTCCGTGTTTCGCGTTCCAGGTTTTAGTAACGTTGTCAATGCTACTGTAACTGTTAATGCTACTGTAACTGTTAATGTTACTGCTACTGCGCATGTTGCTGATGGTGCTACTGCTACTGTCCCTGCTACTGTTTAACAATGCTTTTTGTCACTGCTATTACTACTTTGTTACTGTCGTGAAACTCTGTCAACCAAACTATTGTAAACGTCACTAACGACTTCACAAATTAGATTCTAGATTGTTCGTCCTTAGCAGAAAATAAACCAGGTTCAGTTTGATCAAATGACCCCAGAAGTTACTGATGTTACTGTTCCTTGTGGTTCGACTTGTGAAGTCAATTGAACACCTCTGTATATACGGGGAATAACCCACATTTAATGAGCCCATTGCAAAATTAAAACAGCAACCAACCAGTCAAATCCATACCTGTGTAGCAAGCGAACAACCAGTCTCCCTGACATCGATTTATCACCAGTGATAATGAACTCGTCAGATATTACAATATCTTCAACCTCGCTTGAGATGTTATCGTCACACGACAACTCTTTCCCATTAACAGAGTACAGACACAACATGTTCTTGTGAAGTCCCCGGCAGAACATCACTACGTTACCATATTCAGACATAGCGAGAGCTGTGATGTGTAACGCGCTTGGGGTTGCGCTGCGCTGAAAAGCTCTTGGACGTAGTGAGCGAACGTACTGTCCGTTGCGAGTTGTGTGGATGATGCACGTGCCATCCTGAGCAGACAAGGAATAAACAAGTGAAATGTATGGATTAGGAATAATAACAGAAACAGTAACAGTAACAGTAACAATTTAATAGTATCAGTAACAGCGACAGAAACAGAAACAGAAACAGCAACAGCAACAGTGACAGTGACATCAACAACAAGGTTAGCAGAAACTGTAACAGTAATAGTAGCAGTAACAGTAACAGTAGCAGTAACAGTAACAATAACAGTAACAGTAACAGTAGTAATAGCAATAGCAGTAACAGCAGTGGCAGTAGCAGTAACAATGACAATAATAGTAGCTGTAACAGAAACAACTGAAAAGGAACTAACCAAGTATTCAGTTTCTTTTCTTTTCATTTCTGGTTAAAGGCATACAAATTTTATTTCTTGTTTTACGGGCTTTTCAAGTCAACATTGAGGGCCGGAGGCGGACAGTGATATCAAGTTCTTACCACGTACACCCCCCACACAAACACACACACATTTGAACTCCCCTTCCCCCCCCCCCCCACACACACACACATACACCACGCACACGCTTATACATACAATAATCAGAAACAAAATGACACACAACCGCACAAAAGGACAGACAAACAACCTTTGATCCACTGATCGCAATATCAACCTCCCAGCTGATAGCGACACATGTGACTTCATCGTCATGACCATATAAGGTTTGCAGAGGTGCTCGCCCCATTTCCTGCGCCAGTCCAGCCTGGTGAGCCACAGTCCAGATAGTGGAGGTGGTGTCACGTGACCCACACATCAAATGGCGGCCGTCATTGTCCAGAGAGAGGCACGTGACTACATCTGATAATTAAAAGTAAATTAAATCCTCTAAATAAAGTGTCACTCCTTCATATTCAAAAGCAAAAGAACACTGAGGTATGATGGGACATATGAGTGCTGAGGTGTTATTGTTCGATAACGATGCTTGAAGTCAGGGATTCGTACACTCTTTCAAGTAATGAATTCAAGGACTTTCAAGATCTTTCATTCGATAATTCAACTATTTTCAAGGACTTAAACAGGGAATAAGTTCAAGGACTTGCGAGCACTGAATTCTAGGACTTTCAAGGTTTATCAGATATTGAACTCAAGAACTTTCGAGGACTTTCAGGCATTAACTGTGCTTAAGGACTCTCCAAAATATTAGGCAATGGATTCAGTGTTTTCAAGGACCTACATGCAAAGAATTCAGGTAGTTTCCAAGACTTTTAGGCAATGAATTTAAGAATATTCAAGCACTGAACTCAAGGGCTTCCAGGCATTTATTTTAAGGATTTTGATGGACTCTCGTGTATTGATTTCAAGAACTTTCCCGCAAGAGAATTGGTCTGAAGTGAAGTTGTCAGACGAACAAGTTGCAGTAAAGCTCTTACATGTGAAAGAAGAATTTCGTTTTAGCTGGGTAGCAGCTTTCAGTTTTCTGCTGTCGGCCTTCATTCTTAGAGTAAGGAAGTTTAGTCACTAGAGGAACAAAAACAAAATTGCCGACACTATCAAGGTCTTTTAGGGAACAAAGTCTAAATTCAAAGGTTTTAAGGTTTGAAGAACCACAATTCATGAACTTTCAAGACATTTAAGGACCGCACAACTCAGTTAAAAGTTTTCTCTGATGGGGTAGTATAAAGTATTTTGATGAATTACAACCTCTGGTCTATTGAATTTCTGGCTTTTTGAATGGTTCCATAACCGATGGTTATCAACTCATAACCATCAACTATGCCTTATAAGGAAAAATAGCTGCTTCAGAAGTAAAATCTTCAGTTTTACACTAAACTCCGCTTGGTTTTTTTTTTAGTATCATTCGGGTTATCTAACATTAAAAAGAGAAAAGTAACTTTAGACTTGGTAATAAAATATTAAGTTACTCTTATCATAACTGTTCGTAATCAACGACAATTTTCTAGAGTTCTTGAAAACTTACATAACACGTGAAATGAAATACTTGGCAGTCCACTCACCGGTGTGTGCGACAATTCTGGTCAGCAGTTTCCCTTTGGAAGAAAAGACCCGGATACTATTGTCCCAGTGTCCGACAGTTATTATAAGCTTTGCATCATGGGTAATGGCGAATAGCTTGGGCGACTTCACGAGGTCGGGCGCAAATGGGCCTGCTAAGCATCGACGTAACCTTAAAGACAGAATGTAGTCGTTAGGTTTTTGTTTTTACTAATGGTTAGGGAGTAAAAAGAAACCTTAAAGAGAGTGTCATAGCTTGGGAGATTGGATCCGATTGTGTCAAGGCTTCGATTATATCAGCTCCTTGGGGGCTAATTTCAAGGCAAAACACTGAACATTTGCAAAACTTCATATCTGTAAACAAATACAGATAACTCTATTTCAAACATTTTGGTTGAAAATGTTACAACAAACAGAACACGGAGTTCCTATAACACAATTATTAATATAAGTTCAATGACTTTTCTGCGATTTTCAGTGACCCTATTTAAAAAAATTCTGGACTTAAAAATCTTAAGCCCAAAAATTGAGAGATCACGAAACTGTTTGCCATGATTTGACGATACAATTTTACTTCGTTCAAACACAAATCTGATTTTCCATGAAAATAATTTAAATATATCAAGCCTAGATTTTCAAAAATTGAAATTGCTTGACTTTCTGGGAGTCCGACATTACTCCTACCATCGAACCTAGAAAACCCGAACCGAAGGTTCTTAACTTACGGAGAAACTTTCATGGATGGGAAGGCGGTGGATGATTTTTCCAGCGCTAACTGAAAAACCTCCGGAAATCCTCCCCTGAGCATTTTTCATAACCTCACCTTCAGCAACCCTAAAACTTTGTAACAAATCCCCAGAATCACCTACCCCCACTGCATGAGTAATGACTGTTCCCTTGATAAGATGGAAGTGTGTTACAAGTTCAGCTATCTCCACCAACTCGGAAATCAAGTCTACCTTGAAAATCAGGCTGGAATGCAATTATGTTTTGAAGTAGATGTACAAGTCAGAAAGTGTAGGTGGTTCTAAAGGATACGTTTGCATTTCAAATATTTCTTAGCTGCATATATAGAACAGTAAATGAACGAAATCGCTGTCGGCTTATTTCGGTTACCCTGAATTTAGTGATAAGCCAGTTGCTTTGACATGGCACTGAAATTTCGTCTGTTCTTGGAGTGCTCCTAGTAGTATCTTAAGTTATTTGGCTCACAGTAAAGAAATTCTTACTATATATATGAACGTAACACGCAACAAAATCTAGTGCAGTCTTCCAGTATTTGACTTTACCCCTTTCCGAACTTAACAAGTGATAGGCTGAAATAGTAAAAAAAACCCTACATTATAGTTGTTGCACACAATTCGGAACTCACTTTCCCACCGACAATGATGGATCCAGCTCAAATGTGAAGGGACGCATTCGGCTCTTTGAATACGGTAACCAGTCTTGCGTTCCCAGAATCCCACCCTGGCTGATAGTTATCATTTGGTCTGGCATTCCGGAGTGGATGAGACTACGAACTTGAATCTTTGGGACAGCGGTGTATACCAAAGGATCTTTTGCGTTAGCGACCTGGCGGATTCCAAGTATGTCAACATTAAATTCTTACGATTAACTAGGTACCATAACGGTTTGCGTTTGTTTGTGTTTCCACATTATAAACCAACGTTAAAAACTACAGTTTTCATTATACACATTGCATAATCCAATTTTAAGAAAATTCTAATCAGTAAGGTTACAAACAATAAAAAATTAATACGTCATTGTAAGTTTGTCTACGGATGGTTAGGTTTATCCCAAAAGTTAGGAGTCTCGTATTGTATTTTTAGCAAACAGCATCTTTTGTTCTCAGAGCAGAAGGTAACTCAGTAACAGCCTTGAAAATCGCAGCTGCCGATAGAAGTTTTTGTGTTACAACCTGTCTACAAATTACACCACACTACGTACGTTAACAAAATAGGCTTTCCACTTGTCGAAGTTGTAGAAAATGCTAGCCATAGGTTTTGCAGTGACGCCCACGTTCGCAATTTTGGTTGCAGCGGCGTTATCGAGAGACATGCGCCGAGGGTGAGGTTCCGCGAGTAGTTGGGATGGGGTCTGGCCAAAGTTGTTGATCATTCCTTCAGTGGCTTGTCGTTCGACCGGGTTAGTAATGGCGTCCAGATCAACGGCGCCTTTAAGGATGATATTATAATAAAAAATAACATTAATTTCACTATGGCACAAACTACTAAGATGAAGAAACTTGAAAAGAGAATTCACAAATTTTAAATTCTTTGTAAGACACATCCTTTCTGGAGCTTTCGACTCTAACTAGAGTCTTGTTTGTAATCAGGAATTTAAGTTTCTCGACAGGCAAATAGAACGGATGGTCTGTTAAACTGGACTTTACTTATTTTTCCTGTTGTGAGTCGTATTATCAGTGATGTTCCGGGCGGGAATATAACTGGTTTACCGTATATTCGGATAGGAACCCCTTCCACAGAACCGCTCAAGAATACCCAAAACTGCATTTAAAATAAACGGTTCTTGGTTAGGGTTATTTATATTGTACTTCTATCCAGCAGCTTCTCTCGTTCTAAGAGTAGAGGTCGACCCGACAGACGTGATTCATCAAAGGTCTTTTTATTAAATTAAGATGTTTTCTTTCAGAATCCTTGGAAACATCATAAACGTCGAAGGTTTCAACAAGTGAAACTTCAGTGGTTTTTAGAAATGAAAGAACCTCCTCAAAACCACCAACACCATCACTTAATACTGACACTATTACACTTGCTGTCACACGTTTACAATAAGCATTGTTTACTGTTACTTTAAGTTTGTGTTAAAACAGCTAGCTTTCATTTCGGTTACTTTTTATTTAGAAAAGGCGTTATACAAATTACTCATTATCATCTTCATTATTATCATCATCATTATCATCAAAATCGTCATTACCACCATTATCGTATCTAAGCATAAGAATTACGTGATTATTTTACAATAAAAGTCTAAACCCTTTGTTTGATGGTCTTATGCTTCATTAATTGTACAATTGTTGGTATTCCTGACTTAACGAATGACGTCGAAACATCGTCATTTGAAAATAAATTTTAACAGTTTTAAAAGCTTTAAAACTTATTATCGCAGACTTTTAGTGTTAAATAAATCATTATTATCTTTAAAATTATCATCATCATCGTTATCATCATTATTACTGTCAGTATTATCGTTAGTACTGATATCATCACTACTGTCATTCTTTGAAGCTGTTGTGTTAACAGATAAGAATTCTCACAGACAGCACTCGCACTTACCTTCATACGTGCAGTAATAGAACACATTCATGGCCTCCACTGCAGCCGGACCTTTCTGTTTGTAGCCAAATATGAGGTCAATCCACTGGTGAAGGTTTTGTGACACGTGCTCGGATTCAAGCGCCTGGCGGTGCTTGTGTACGAAATCCTCAGGGGATGCGGCCCATGGTGGCAACACCACATCATCAATTTCCTCTCCATTGTGCAACCGCCCCAGATCAAACTTATTCATATTCAAGAACATCTCGGGGAAGTAGAAAAACTCTGGAATTAGTTCTTTAACGTCACTCCCCTTGTCGTAGATGGAGTGCCACAGGCCGGCCACATTGTGGAACTGTCGGTTGGGACAGTCAAACTTCCCGCTCTGGAGGTGAACATGAAGGGTGGTGAAGGGCTCCACACGGATCAGGTAATGGAGTACACCAGCAGCGTTTGAGTAATGGGTGCCATAGTGAAACTTGGCGATGGTGCCAGTGGGATCCTCGAAATCTTTGTATCTATAGTGGAAAATGGCAAAAGAGACTTTGTGTGAGAGTTGTCACTCTAGTGCAAGGAATGACAGTCATTGCAAGCGTGCTTAAAAAAAGCCTTTATAAATTCTGCTCGAACGAATTGCTTTATCAGAATATGTGATTCTTACTTGAGCAACTCAAACCAAACAAATTCAATACGAAGCAATGAAAAACGCAATTTCAGATTTCTGATGCAGCTTTAATGGCTGCAGTAACGCAAAATCAACAAGAACAAAATGCAAAAACTTTGTTAGTTGCTAAATGGAAGTTCAGTTTAGCTTTTCCATTGTTTGCTGCACTTTTTTTATTATGCTCAAATTTTACTCGCAAAAGTTCTTGTTCCACCGGCAATCTGCTCGCTGACTAAACAGAACTATACTGCTCGAAATTCTGGTAGTGGAACTTAGAAATCCTGGTACAACATTTACAGCACGTGCTACCTACCTATTTTGTACTTCTGCTACCTTAGCAGGGTTCAGAACACCGACGGGTTTTGACAAATCCCTGTACACCGAAGCGTCCGACAGGTCCAACTCCTGACAAGAGTAATTAGACAAAATCCAAGGGAACACAGGATACTGACTCAAGTCGTTGTACGTTCTACCAGCGATAGTATTCAACTGCATCAAGTATTCGAAGTTCGAAATCTCGCGGCGGACCCATTTCTGTGTGAGGCCGGATGCCTTGAGTAACTGGGCCGGTGACCTGCTGCCAGTGTAGTACAGGTTGGGTGGCTTCATGGACATCACCTTCTTGTACACCATGTTTCTTGTCTGTGTAGAGGTAAAAATAAAATCAACCACCAGGAAAGACGATTATTTTTGTTGTGTTAAATAGCCCCATTTTTTGTTCAAGAACGTACCACGTTTCTCACATTGGATCCACTGAACACGTTTGGCTAAGAGGTAAGAAAAGGCGGGACTCCTTTTTAAAGGCTCTGCTGTCGCGAAATGAAAGAGTATTTGGAGGAGAATATAGTGTCACTGTAAGGATGAAAAAAAAGTTTATAGAATAGAATCTTTTGCAAAGAAGGCTAATTTTGTTCTTAGCTTTTTTTAAAGTTTTCTGCAGTTTGCTCTTATGGCAGTGGGTACACGGCCAGCTGGGCGTCCCTAGCCTCCGCTACAAAGACGTGTGTAAGAGGGACCTAAAACAGTGCCAGATAGACGCTCTCTCCTGGGAGAGGCTCGCTGAGGACCGCGCATCATGGCGCTTGGCTGTAAGAAAGGGAGTTCGTGTGGACGAAGACGCCAGAAACGAATTCCTCGCAGAGAAGAGAGCGAGACGAAAGAAGAGGGAGTGCCAACCACACCAACCATCAACTTTCATATGTGTGAAGTACCAGAGAGACTGCCATTCACGGGTCGGGCTACACAGCCACCTCCGCAGATGCCGCTGACCCAACTCCAACCCAACCCGGAACTACTCCTTCGTCTCCTGAGACGGAAGGATGCCGACTACGACGACGACGCTCTTTTGGAATGCCCGGTTGTATAACAGCAACTGAGTGCTTAACTTAACTTTGACACAGATAAACTGGCAGTACACCATTTTTCCAATGCAAAATTTTGCTAAAACCATTCCCTTGTGGGGGCTAAAAGTCATTACTTGGTCAAATTTTGGCTCAATAATTCAACATAAGCATCACTTTTAGCCCCTACGAAAGGGAATGGATCTAGCCAGAACTACCATAAGAAAAATGGTGTATTGTCTACATTTGGGACAAATTCAGTACATAATCGGGCTACAGTGTGTTATTGCGAATCAAAACTACAGTCAAACCGCACACAACAAGTACCTCTTTGTCAAAATTGATAAAATAGTTCGTCTGGTCCACCAGAAAGAACTCCAACGCACTTCTTCTAAGGTTATAACGACGGAGATGGACTTCCCGCAGCTCAGTAAGAGCCCACTCAAAGTCTCGGTCAG
>JAOBYE010566301.1:0-12598 GCA_025403585.1 Parazoanthus swiftii
CTACTCTACTCTACTCTACTCTACTCTACTCTACTCTACTCTACTCTACTCTACTCTACTCTACTCTACTCTGCTCTGCTCTGTTCTGCTCTGCTCTGCTCTGCTCTGCTCTGCTCTGCTCTGCTCTACTCTACTCTACTCTACTCTACTCTACTCTAGTGTATTGTATTGTATTCCAAGAGCTTTAGCACGGGTCAGAAGGAGCAAAACGAGTCTCCTCATGATAATATTGATCATCAATAGTGACGAAGGATTTGGGACTTGATACCACCCCATCCATAAAGCTTTGCGTGCGTTCTGTCATAGTAACTTAAGGAGTCGATAAATGTGTCAATGAAACTCGATTTAACATATATTGGACCAATTAATTGTGGAGTTATTTTGGTTGGTCGATGGACACGTATTTAATCGACCACACATGTGACACCTTTTATGATTAAAATTTTCGTGTAATAATTTTGAAAGAGTACTTCATATAAGATATACAATGTTGTAGAAAACTGTTTCCAGCTTTAATAAAGAAACGCCTGATTTAGAGCGTCAATCTGGTTTTTAAAGGCGGCTCCGGCCAATCTGAAAGCTTCCATGACGAAAAAAGTGTTATTCGGTTTATCCTCCAACTTATAAAGTTAGAAAGTCTAAGCTTTCAGGCTCCATCCAAAGTCCTTTGTCAAGGAGTAGTGGAGCTCTAATTTTATAAGTTGGAGGATAAAACGAATAACACTTTTTTTTCATCATTCTATGTCCCAACTAAAGAAGCTTCCATGACGTTTGAGAATGAGACAAGTTACAAAGGAAGTAACAGTCTTGTGTTATTACGCCAAACAGCGGAAGAATGTAAAGGTGGTGGCTGTTGGCATCGGGGGAGGAATTGACAACAGTGAGCTGCTAGAGATTGCAAGTGGAGTGAAGGAAAATGTTATTCACGTCAGTCGCTTCGACGCATTGCTTGGAACACTGGCACCAGTCATCAGAGCTTCTTGTGATAACAGTGAGTGTAGGAACGCAGGCTAAAATTACTAGACGCACGTTTAGGCTTGCATACGCTGGGTATGAACTTCGTTTACAAGCTTCCAGCTTGAGTGTTTGAAAGTCTACTCTTTCTCATTTGTAAGAGCATCTAATGATGCAACGTTTTTATTGGCTTTTCGTTTGTTGTGAATGGGGTCCAAGTTGTTCTTTTCTTAGTGGGCAAATTGTTGTTTGATTTACCTTCTGTTAAAATAAAAATCACCCTACTAAGGATGCGTCCGTTTTGGCCTATTTCGGAATAGGAAAACATGGATTTATTTATCTGGGCTGCGATTGGCTGAAGTCATTTTCAGGGATGACAATCCATGTAATCTTATTCCGGAATAGTCCCAAACGGACGCATTCTAAATGTAGGGATGATAAACAGCTGTTATTTAAAAAAATGTTAAGTAAATATTAACGCTCCTTTTCTCTACCATTCATAACTTTAACCATTTCCATCATAATTGACGTTTCAAAGACCATTCACTCCATAAAAGATCTGTCAAATTGATCAAATACTCAAATTATTTAGAAATGTCTCATTATTCAATACTTAAATCACAAAGATTTGAGACATAAGGAATTCGCAAACTCCCCTTCTCACTTAGTTTACTAATCATCATAGGGCATAATAACCATTGATACGTTGCTCAGTATTAGCGGTGAGCAGCTCGGCTTGTGTGCAGTCGTCGGTGTTCCGAACCGTACGAACAAATATTTATATTCGTAACGCTACTCTTTGTCTACTGTACATGCAACAATAACTCGTCCCCGTAGGAACAAATCCTTTACAATGTAAACGTTACTCAACGTTTACGTGTGACGATCATTCTCCTCCTCCACACGAGCAAATCCTTACAATCCGTTGCTCATTGCCTACACATAACAATTACTCCTCCTCCCGTGCAATCAAACCTTTTTCAATGCAAACGTTACCCGATGTCTACACATGACGATCAGTCTCCCCGTGCGAGCAAAATCCCTCCAATCAGACGCTACTCATTGTCTTTATCTGGCGATCATCCTTTCAAAGGAAAGTTTATGAGCTAATGACGACAAGTGTCCCCTGCATAATACGTTCAAACTCTTCAATCACATTCCTAACGCTGTGTGGTTGCCCGGCTACAGATGACAACCACCCACCGCCGTGCAAGGAGCCCCTCGACCTGGGGGTCATCATGGACTCGTCCGGCTCCATTGGATCTTTGAACTTCAACAAAGAAAAAGCCTTCGTGCAAACACTTGTGGACAAGTTCCGGATCTCCTCTGAAGGGAATCGCCTGGGCATCATACGTTATAGTAATGATGCTAAGACGATCATTAACTTTTCACAGGTTTGTATTTGGTCCGGGAAACGACGTAAGAAAGTACTCTACTGAATTAGATGGGAGTGATTTTTATGAATTTGTCCGGTTCGACTTCGTAGTAGAATAGGTCAGTTGAAAGGGCCATGTTACATCTCTCTAGTCCAATTGGATTGATACTATAAAGTAATAGAATAGAACAAGGGACAGTTGAAAGTATTGTTTTGTTCCTCCAATCACAACAAGTTTCTGATACATAAGTGGAGAACTGAGATCGAAGTAGACGCTGTTTTGGTCTATACTAAAATAATTACCAACCATGCATATGGCTGGCAAGGCCCGAGTTAGGCTATGTGTCTAGCCTCTTGTTTTATTTGTGTCGTAAATTTTCCTGCGCATGCGTTTAGCGAAGTGAGCCTGTGTTATTTAAGTTTGTGTTTCATGGGACCTTAAACTTTGTGTTTGATTTTCATTTAGTGCTATATTGTTCATTTTTCTGCCATTTGCGTCTAGATAGCAATTGTAAATCTTGTTAATATTTGTTAATGTTATAGCTGCGTTGTGTTGTGAAAACACCGGTGTAAGTGGAAGTTTGAAAAATGAGAAAAGCTTCTTTTGAGTAAGTTTTATGTGGAAACCATTTTTGCGGGGGTTTATTTTTGCGATGTGGCCAAAATTCAGCGAAAAACGCAAAAATAAGTTTCTACGAAATTTTCCTCTTGCACGGTACCAAACGTGGGGCAAGGCCCGAGTTTAATAGGCTATAGTACGTGTAAGGCTTCTTGTTATAATAACAAAGAATCTCCTGCAGACGAAAAGGTGACTTGAACCTTTCTATTTTCATGTGTGGCAAATAAGTATTTTTCCTATGCAGTTTTTGACTCTTGCACAATATAGAGCTTACTTCAAACAATGAGTTTTCATTGCGTCAAATTTAATTTAACAATTATATTCAACAAATTCAGCAAAATCGTTTCGTAATTATTTCTAAATTGTAATCAACGCGGCAAAAAATTGGCGCTTTAATCACAAGTCGGGTTATGCCGATAATAATTGAATTCTATCCTGCTAGTTTTACCTGAATTTAGTTTGCAGTGTTTGAAGCTGGCCTTCGTTGTCCTGGCTAATACCTAAGACTCCTTTGCGCATGTGCGGTGTGCGCCCTTGTACCAAGTGTATCAAACTCTTATAAACATTTTTAAAACACGTCTCCAAGCCAAACCCATTTTAAAGAGAGAATTTGTTTGCAGATAAAGAACCAAAACGAGAGGGACATGAAAAGTTTGGTGAAAAACATTAAGTATACAGGAGGAGGGACTCGCACGGATCGAGCCCTGGAGATGGCGAACACCAACTTGTTTGACGTCAATAACGGGGGAGACAGGCCCGCTCAGCGCAATATACTGCTGGTGTTTACAGATGGTAAAACTAACCGCGGTAGTAAGCCGTACAGCCAGGTCCTGGCTCCGCTACTGGTATGTACATACGTGCTTGTACTGAGTAATCCTCCTCTGGCGAAAATTATTAATAGTATCAGCTCAAGTGCGGACCAATCACGATAAGATATCGAAGTATAATACAAAATAGTACCCCTCTAGTCTCACATGTTGTTTGGTGCTGTGTTGGGCCAGCTGTGTTTGCTGCTCATTGAACCACGCGCGATATTGCCTACTTGTTTTACAAGAACATAAAATCTGTGTTGCCGGTAATGTTACAAGCAATATCAACTAAGCGTAAGTTGTACTGATTTTCAGTTAAGACTAGAGTTCTACTTTAAATGTAACTTTGGCACAAAAAAACTTCTGCTAACTTTTTGTTTGCGACGCCGAAGCTCGGTTTTCGAAAAAAGTGCTAAGATGGTATCTGTGTATCAGCGCCATTATAGTGGTCTGTGCAGTTTCAGTTTGTTCAGAATCTTATGTATTTTTTAATTACATGGATCGGAAGAAGAAAAGTATAGTGGTAAATCTTCAGTAGGTCATACTATGACAAGACATGTTGCCATTGGCTATATGGTGTGATAGGGGAAGGCTAGATAATGTTGGGCATCGGCAACATGGTAAAAGAGCTAGGCAGAATAATTTAAAAGTTTGAAACTCGAAGCATCTTTTGTGTTGCGCTGCAAGGAGTTGAATTGCGTGATGTTATGTTGTGTTGTAACACAGCACAGTATAGCATAGCACAACACATTTCGTTGAGTCGGGTTATGTCATGTCATGTTAAGTTATGCTATGCTATGCTATTCTGTGTTGTGTTGTGTTGTGCTGTGCTGTGCCGGTTGTGTTGTGTTTGGTAGCAGCACCTCACAAGGCAGCGTTGTTGTTGTGTTGGCGAGAGAATTTATATATACAGAGCAGTATCAGTGTCTTTCAAACTTTTTTTTTTCTCTTAATGACTTAAATTTTATTGTTGGTTTTGCAATATATTGTAGAAGAAAAATGTCAAAGTTGTGGCGATAGGTGTCGGCAAGGGAATAAACAACGGAGAGTTGCTGCAGATTGCAAGTGGCAAGCCAGGAAGTGTGAAGCATGTTGATGACTTCGACAAGCTGTCCCAGCACCTTGACAGCGTCCTGCGGATGTCCTGTCCAAGTTACCTCAGTAAGTAGTATGTAGTATGAACCAGGCGTCCAGCAGTAACTCTCCCCTGTAGTCCGAGGAGCCAACCGCAAAGACCGTTATCGTCTTACTATGCCCAGATTTTCACACCTCCAACACAATGGCCAGAAGAACAACGTGGTGTCCGCAATTGTCAGTAATTGAATTGTAATGGAATTATTTGCAAATCATTACATGGCCTGTTTTTGTTTTCCAAAATCCCAAAAGAAGGTTCTCCAAAACCTTAAAATCTCAAAATCTTGAATTTTCTCAACACCGTAGTATGTTTATCTAGGACTGCAAATATGACATTATTACAATCGTCTGTTGAAACGAGCAGAAGAGTTATCTCTTGGGAAAGAAGCAGTACCATCTTTGACCCTATTAAAAGCGGGATTAAAATTAAGCTATCCAGGTTTTTCATATTACAGAAATATTCTACATTCAATTCATTTGACTTTTAAAGCAACTAAACTTTACAGAGAAACTTTTAAACGCGATTCGCGCAAAACATTTCTCCACTATGTTCTATTACTTTAAAGGACGACTGAATGATCTGGTCAAATTGTTATACTAAAAAAAACGTAACACAGATAAACGCTTAATACAATAAACCATAAATGACCAACTATAAATGTGATACAAATACATAACACGAAATGTAATAAAACACTATTCTTTCATTTACGTGAGACTAGTTGGTAAGTATACTAACCAAATGTTTCGGGACGATATTTTAACTAGCGCCCCTACCAAGGACATACACTAATGGCTAGCGCTATTAAACTTTCTGACTTTTCCCAAATTGGATTTCCACGCTACCGCAGTAGCGTTATATCCGAAGGCCTATTTTTGTAAGATAATAGCTGTTGTCTGAAAATGTAACTTAATAAGGACCATTTTTCGCTTATATAAAAGTCTAAATCCGTTAAAGTGATTTCTTACGTCATCAAGAAATCCAAAATAGCGACCATAAAACTTTAAATGCGATTTTGTGACGTCACATACATTATAAATACATTAACTAATTACCAAAAGGCAGAGGGGCTTGTTCAAACTCCATCTCCCCCTGCCCATTGACGTCAAAGAAAGCCCACATTAGGTAGTGTTATTTAGCCAAAACAATTGGCACTTGTCTTAGAGTAAATATTGAATTAACTTTTGAGAAATAAAATGTTGTTTTTACTCTAAATACATGTTATTTATTTAGAATGTATTGTATTCATAAAGTTTTGTAAAGCGCTTTGAACTTAAGGAATAGCGCTAAATAAACTTTTTATAGTTATAATTATTACTACTATTTATGTATTTACAATTATTTTTTTGTTATTATGTTAACCACAGGCTGCCCATCCGGTTGGGAACAGCTGGGTGACCAGTGTTACATGTTTTACAGTGGTGGTAAAAGAAACCACAGGGAGGCTAACGATTGGTGTCGCCTGGCTGATTCTAAGTTGTTAAGCATCACAGATGAGGAGGAATGGAAGTTTGTGAAGGGTCATCTTAAACCAGGTAACCTGTTACAATACATGCGTGGTAATACTGTTACCAGTCGCCAGCTACACCGTAATGAAATCTCGTTGAGATAAGCTCGGCCTCCGCTTATAACGCCACCTATGATCGAACAATCATAAAATATATTTAGGTGTAAGCCTTCCCAGATGTACTTCCCTCTCCCTTTCATCATGTAACGTTTTGAAGCTTGTTATGTTTGGCATAAACGACCAGTTGACCTAATGCGACAATAAAGTTCTATTTTAACGACCAGAATGAAAATGAAAACTATTAAAACCTCGATAGTTTCCGTATGTACAGTTAGAAGAATTCTCCATCGGATCTTAAGAAAGACAAGACAAGTGCGAGCACAAGGCATGGTGATGGTGATGGTCATACTTGATGATGGTGATAGCGATGGTCATATATGATGATGGTGACTGTCAAATATGATGATGGTGATGGCGACGGCCATGTATGATGGTGGTTATGGTCATATATAATGATGGTGATATCGATGGTCATACATGATGATGGTCATGATGATCTGATGGTGATGGTGATGTTCATAGTCATAGTCGTGGTCATGGTCGGGAACAGGGTCTGTTCATAATCTTGGTCATCGTTATTGTTTTTGTTGTTGTTGTTGTTGTTATTGTTGTTGTTATTATTATTATTATTGTTAGTATTATTTGTTTTTATTATTAAGGCTGTGTTGGGTACATTTCTAGAATGAGGGTTTAAACATGTCAAAACAAACTAAACTTTCCTAGTCGGTTGCAATATTTTTTCCCCAATTGCGGCACCTTTGTAAGATCAGTCCCAAATTTGCCTTAAGTTAAGAGCAATCTACGAACAATCAGAGACTCAGACTGTGTTGCGTGTATTGTTTCCAATTGTTTTGCTTTTTAAAATACTTTTAGTATCTTTAAAGAAATAGTGAAGAACAATTTAAGAACAACAAGCCTTGTCCAAAGCTGTCTGCTTTTTCATAAACCCAAAACCTGTGTAATCTTTAAATCACCTTGGTTCATGTCAGTTTAGATAACTGAAGACAACTGACTTGCGTCTCCAGTGATCGAATTAATTCACAACTGGGAAGCTGTAGTTTAAATTATTCATGTTTTCTGTCAAGATGATTATATTCATTATATTGTAATGCCTTTTAGAAAAATTAGGTATTATGTGGAGCGGTTCAGGTTTACTCTTGACAAATATACTCTTGGTTTTGACGCGTAGGAGTCGACAAATACAAGCAATACGTGTTTGGTATGGTGCGGGATAGCCGTACCAAAAGGTGGGAGTGGCAGGATGGATCACCTGTGAAACTCTTCAAGTGGAAGCAAGGCGAACCCAACGGTGGTGACCGGGAGACCTGTGGTGGACTGTTCGCCAATAGTGGCCTCTACAACGACACTCCGTGTTCATTCTCTCACGAGGGATTCGTGTGCAAGAAGCCCGCCGTCTGAGGTGTGTATCGGGTGTTAACCTGTCACCCAAATGAGAGATAACTATACAACGTTTAACATCCACGAAAATACTTATTATTTGATAACCTCCAAATAAATATACATATGTTTTACATTACCATTTTGATTTTACTGTATTTTTATCAAGTCACTTTAAATTAAATTAAAGTTATAATTACAGTAAATACCTCTTCTTAGTCGAGTGCAAGGTCCGTATGGTAAGTCTGCACCGAGATTTTTAAGATCAGTCCTTTATTGCCCAACCGTGAAGCGCGCGAGCCAAGAAAAATTGAAAGAAAAAATTTTCTTTCGTACTTTCAGTTTTTTCAAGATACAATTTGATTTAAAAATGGGTACATCGTCGTTTCACTTTGCACCCAAAACTCGATAGACTCATGCTGAGCATGGACAATTTCTTAAACAAACTTAGTTAACGACATGCGGCCGCAAGAAGTACGTACGGTACTTTAAGAACATGAAATTAACTAGTTTCAGCGCGCGAAATCAGTTAACCATATGACAAGTGTTACCACATTTACTCTCCTTCTTCTTCTTCTTAAATATTGTTTTTATTAAAGGGTGTTATCGTACCGTAACGGTTACCGTTTGCTCTGAAGGAAACCCACTTTTTTTCTCGAAATCGCACAAATTTTACAAGACTACGTACTTTTTTTCTGTCTGTTTGTGTCTGCAAAAACTAAAATCCCTGACCACGTGCACAGTTCCAAATAGGAATGAAAATGCAAACGTCCCGTCAAAGTAACGTTGACATTAAGCCAAACATTTTAGGTAACAATATTTTGATAGCTCCAACAACTGTTTATTACACAATTTCAGACAAAAATATATGTTGTAGAAGTGGAGACTTTTTTTGTCAGCAAAAACAACAGATTATATTTTGATCAAAACATTCCATATGCGTTCCATAATTTTGATTCTCTCATTACGTCACTACATTGCAACCGAAGTCACGTCATTCCCCTCCCCAATCTCTTTATCCATGTAACTAATAAGTCGCCATGATTTTTACCGGCACTCGCCAATATCATCGGTCTCCGTTAGCTTGATCAGTTGCAAATAAAATCCCGTTATCAAAATTCTCTCTATCGCTTGTCCCTTTTGTTTAAAACAATTCGCTTCGAAAAATGTTCATTAATATTCCTTATTACTTGGTGATAACAATACATGTGGTACAGGTTCACGCCTGATTGTTCTTTACTTCAGAACCTGCAAGGAAACTTTGGACGACGAAGGTAATGAGAAGCAGCAGCCTGGAATTAATAGAATGTAGATATAGTGTTTAACATGTCGTAAAACAAAAATATAAAGGCAAATAAAAAGAAACCTGGAGTTCGTACCCCAAAATTGTTTTGTGTTTCTTGTTTCCGGATACATTTTGTGATAATATTGCCTGGTTTCCATACGACTCATCCAACTCGCTCGGGCGAACGATTCGAATAGAAACAAAAGACTATAGGGACGATCGCGATCGTGATAAACACAAGTAATATTTACGATTGGTAACGATTGAACGGAACGATTGGGATAACCGTCAACGACCACAAAGATCTAGCGCAAAAACATTCTCATACGATCGGGGGGGGGGGGGTATCTACTATCTGCTCCATGCGAAAATGCCATAGATACACCCTCGTATAAAACCATTCCCATTAATATTTCAAAATTTACAGATCATTAATCAATCTTGCCAAGGTTTGGGTTAGGTTGTATTCTTTTGCTATTAACATTAACAATATTAGTGTTAGTGTAAGAGTGGTTCAGGCGATCGAAACAACCATATGAGAACCGATAAACTCCAGGTCGGATGAGCACTCACTCGTTGAGCAAAAACAAACAAACAAATTACCAAAATGTCCCTCGAAGAGTTGCATAATAAAAAACAGGATAAAATTAAACAAACTTTATTGAATAATTTTTATTGAAAGGACAAATACGCCATCAATGAATACAGAGATTCCCCACCTATTTATGGTATTTTAAAGAATTTCGAACTTTTATAACATGTTCTAACAACTTTATTGAACTTCATTTAGTGTTCGTTTATTGCTTTAAGTCTTACAAAGACCGCTTACATCCCATTCTACTAGAATTCACTGAAGTGAGCGAAATGGTTACTTCTCTACATTTACAATTGACTAAATTCGGCTTTTGAATTATACCTTTCCGATTATACCCTGAAATGTTAATCACCATCTACAAATACATATTCCACTTTTCATTCAGTTTTTTTGATTCGTGATTAGAATCCAAGATTTCCAAAATTATGAATACAATACGGAACCGTTGGCTGTACAGGCTAAGCTGCAGGTGATATCCTAAGTATTACACAGGGGGGGGGGGGGTGCTGAATCCCTTACGTACCTATCGAATTTATCCGAAAATGGAACCCGTTTAATAAACAAACACGAGAAAGTTGAACCCCTCCCATGTCCCTCCCTTCATACTCAGGTTATTTTCCTACTCTTTCCTACACAGCATTCGAGCATAAAATTGGCACTCCTTTCAGGCAGGGCCACCTCGACCTAATATCCCCACTCCTGCGGTGACGAGTTTCCGCCTGGTCTTTAACCTTTGCACTTATAATTAATCTGCAAAGAACCAGTACTTCTTATAGAAACAAACAGCTTATACAGTTCTTAAGGCCATTTATTTATGAAGCTCTTGTTTAACCATTTTAGCAAAGCCTTACTAAACAGCTGCAAGCGTGTCTTGCTATAAACAGTTTGGAGTATATAAAACACAACAGAAGCTGATTTTTTCTCTTGCTTCTCCAATGCACTATAACCTCTGGGTATCAGAGTGCCAATTTCTGATAGTGTATTCCTTGCCAGTGATTAACCCACTGTCAAGACAGTCCCTTTTTAGAAAACACATAAAATAAAAAGGAATGTCAAAATTTACTCTCGTTTTTACTACGACGGACAGGCTCAGAGTTCTTTACACTTCGTTAGGTTTGTACAATTGAGGTTAAAGTAAAGTCAATAACGACAAACGACAGTAGATGTTAGAAAAATCTTCTACGAATATATAAGATTTTTTAAAAAGATACCTTTTTAAAAGCTGAGGAATATTAACTGATTAATGTCGATAGCAATCGAGCTACCTGATCAGCAGCACCAGAGAATTTATAATGTAATAGGTAACAAGCTCTAATCAACAAGTTTTCTCCTCAATCTTCTTGTTGCTACGGATAGAACAACAAATATTTACAAGACGAATTCTGTACCTTCCTGGATCCACGCGCCAAGTCGACTGTTCTTCTTTCCGTTTCTCTAAGACAACCAACAACTAAAAAAGGAACAGGAAGATTAATTTAAGTTATAGTTTAAAAACATTTCTTAAATGAATGAACTACAAAAAAACGAGCTGGTACACTACAGTTTAACGCAGTGAAACACCTTGAAAAGAGATGCAATGGTGCCGTTGACTTTGGGTGACAGGATGTGGACACACCTCTGAAAAACAAGAACTTGAATGAAAAATGTTAGTGTTTCGTTTATAGATTTAAATACACAAACAGGTGGACAACAAACGTTTGGCATGTTTTGGTATAAATTGGTATTCAAATTTGTGCATCAAGTGTATCTCCGCAACCGCAGGAGAGTGCGTATAGATAACTTCTGTTTTACCAGGGCCAGACATTCTGGTGAAGTTTGATAATATCTATTATAGGCATACGTGCTATACCTTTCACTGAACTCACACTTTTAAAGAAAAGTTTCCCTACATAGATAAAGGCAACCGATTTGTCTAGTCGGCAGCCTTCCGACATCTTGCTGAAGACTTTCACATACTGTTTTAGTGAAGACGATCGAATGCTGTTTCTAATCTTTCATATTCCGCTTTTTAGAGCCGTGTGGGTTTTTTAATACTTGTCCGGGTCCACAGTTGCAATGGTCCCTGCCAAACGCAAGGGTAGTGCTGTTGGCAAGTTTCCGGTGTCTGAAGGCTGAGGTGTGTGCCGGCACTACCCTGTCAAAATATATCTGGGACCTGAAAGACTCAGGAACCAACTGCCATATCAAATGGTCTGTTTTGAAACGCGCCAGAGCTTACAACGTCGGAACAAAGACTTGTAATCTTTGCTTGTGCGGAAAACTATGCAGTTTAAACGGGTACCCGGACAAGCGAAATCTACAGAATTAATTAGTAAATGCCGACACCTTAATAAAGTACCACGCTTGCCATTTTAAATTGGCTTAGCTTTTTAGTCATTTAGTTTGATGATCGCCACAGTGCGCTAAACATTGATGTTACGGATTGTATTACTTTGAATATTTTTATAGTTTTTATCCATTTTATAGTTTTGAAGTATAAATATTTATAAATGTTTGTGGGTATGTATGTATGTATGTATGTATGTATGTATGTATGTATATGTACGTATACGTATGTATGTATGTATGTATGTATGTATGTATGTATATGTAAGTATATGTATGTATGTATGTATGTATGTATGTATATGTACGTATACGTATGTATGTATGTATGTATATGTATGTATGTATGTATGTATGTATATGTACGTATATGTATGTATGTATGTATGTATGTATATGTACGTATACGTATGTATGTATGTATGTATGTATATGTACGTATATGTATGTATGTATGTATGTATGTATGTATGTACGTATGTATGTATGTACGTATGTATGTATGTACGTATGTATGTATGTACGTATGTATGTAT
>JAOBYE010566412.1:0-12596 GCA_025403585.1 Parazoanthus swiftii
AGGGGGGTCTCCGCCGAGAGCCAAAGGTGCGAGAGTTTTAGGGGGGTCCGGGGGCATGCTCCCCCGGGAAATTTTAAAAATTATTTTGTCTAAAAAATGTTTTCTGAGTTTTAAACGTCATTTGAAACAAAAAACTAGAGTGTCTAAATCTAGCAATGTATTTCCAGTTTTTCTCAGACTTGGGGCAATTTGCTGAGCTTGACACACTTGCTGGGGAAAAACTAGGGGGCGCATGCCCCCTACGGCCCCTTCCCTTGCAACGGCCCCATAAATACAAGCTTTGCGAGTAGTAGAAAGAATAATATGCATTGCATGGTTCTGTACATGTAGGCGCTCTATTATTGGACCAGCGTTTTGTTTGCTGCAATGACCCCCCAAAAATACAGCCGTAATGCGAAACCGGCAGGCAGAACGCTTTGCTTGATATTCTTAAAAGTATATCTTGGCTAAGAAATTGGGTTAACCTGTTAAATAGCTTCAGCTTGCGATATGTCTTTGATCAGTATTTACTTCCACATTAGGCGTTCGTCAACATATAATTCACATGAGCGTTTCAGCCTGAAGGGTTGACAGAAACGTGTTCAAAGAAAATTTTACAATACAAGACTGAAACCTAATAAAATTTGCTGGCACAAAATACAAAGGAAAACATACACTTTCCAAGGTTAAATTTATCTCGATTGAACTTTCTGAATATGAAGTTTTTGCCAGATAAATACTTAAATTGGCATTTCATGTTGTTTAATATTTTATGAAACCATGTAGTAATAAAAGTTCCCGACCCTTTTGCTCCAATTGATACCTGCTGCTAATTCGTTAATGAGATGCTATTTAAGTTGGCAAGTGAATCCATCGAGACTGAAAGGAAATCAGCACATAAGTTTGAAACTGGGCTACCAACAAAACCTGAATCATCCAAAGTTTCAAGCTAGCCATGGTTAAAGATTATGAGGTTTGTACTCAGTATATCAAGAACAGAAGTTAAAGTTATATAAGATCAGTAATCTTTAGCAATACAAAACAATTACACTATCATCTCTTACCTTCAATCGTTTCTATATCATAGTTGCATGGGAGGAAGCAATCTTGAACTTTCAATTCATTCTTGGTATTTTAGGGCAGATACCCAAAGAATTGACATATTTAATTTGTGACTGGGAACCCATACTGGCAAGTCTAGAACAACTAGCAGTTTCTAGAGTTAATGCTGGAAATCGTTTTGTAAGGTTTAGTGTTGTTGACATGACTACGATGCGAGTTATATTCAAGTATATTTCGTGTGAATGACAGCTTCCATTCCTAATTTGTACATAGTGGTGCTCTCTGGATCAAAAAAGTAATAAGCATCCTTTAATAAAGCTGCAACAGCTGCAAGGATAATTTCATTTTAGAGTATAAAATCAAATTGGAATGAGATTTCGCGAACGGTTTTCAGTATGTTTATAATTAGCTACTAAGCTAGATACAAATTTTTACTTCGATTGGTTGGTCCTTTCCGTTTTTAAATGGTAAAACTGCTATCAGCAGAAACTCACGGGCTCAATGTGAAAGTTGGATAAAGTTGCAAAAGAATTAAAAATCACTTCGTTAGCATGTAAGACGCCATCAAAGTTTTCAGAAAAAGTTCAGCCTTAACAAAGTTGTTCCAATTATATTGGCCGGGAAACTATGACCAATAAAATAGTAATAATGCAGGGCAATGTTCTTTGCATAAGACGCGAACTTCCTGTCAAAATAAAACTCAATCAATGTCAATATATAAAGTTATAAAACAGTTTCCCAACCAGTATAAAACCAATATGCTTTTCAGCGGACTAAAATTAGTCAAAAGGTTGGTATGTTTTTCAAGAAAGCTTTAATTAACTCTCTTATTATTGCAAAATTTTGCAAGAAGGTTCCCAGTTCTACTAGGTAGAATTGAAAGCAAAACTTCTCGCGTCATATCCATGCACGACATTACCTAAGAGATTAAAAAAAGTGATGTTCGCAGGAACATTGAGATGAATCTTCCAACCAAAAACTGACGGAGAACTGAACTAAAACAGGTGAAACTGTTGGATAATTTACATTTTACATTTTACAGTTTTGAAAAAGTGATGTTCGCAGGAACATTGAGATGAATCTTCTAACCAAAAATTGACGGAGAACTGTGAACTAAACAAGTGAAACTGTTGGATAATTTACATTTTACAGTTTTGAAAAAGTGATGTTCGCAGGAACACTGAGATGAATCTTCTAACCAAAAATTGACGGAGAACTATGAACTAAAACAGGTGAAATTGTTTGGATAATTTATATTTTGCAGCGCTTTAATCTTTGCATGACCAAACCTCGTCATAATTAGTTCTGAGCTGCAGGAAACCATGGTTATAGCGTTCACTTAATAGTAAACAGTGGCTCCTTATCGATGTCCTGAGTATAACTGACAAAGGATTTACCACTTTATGCAATAAATAATGCATCACAACAAATAGATTCACCTGTATAACCCAAGATTGCCCATTCAGCTATTTAAAATTGTCAAGAGGGGCCCTGATAACTACAGTACTAAGAATAATCAATGATAAGCTATGAAGGTCAAAAAGTATCAAGTGAGAAATCGAAGTTTTCATCAATTCATTATGGAAACCAGGTCATTCCACCGAGTGAATTTGCTTAACATTTTAGCAAAGTTCAAAGGCTAACTTCTCGGTGTTGTTTCAGTCCAAAGAAATAAAACAGGGAAGAAAACGAAGCCTGGCTCTTTTATTTACGAGTCACGGCTCAATCGAACATAGCGAAGCCTTTTGCAATCGACTGACAAAATTTACACTGATTCTTATGCCAGTCCGTTGATCACATGCGTTAGTGTAAACAAACTTATAAACCGGGATGCCTTTTCACAATTGACTAACAAAGTTACCATTTATTGAGTATTCTAATTTCCGTTTAATGTCAATTTTGAGCACAAGCATCGATGCGAAGAGAGATTTAGTTCAAGTTTTTATTACTCATGCGGCTTGTCGGCAAACCTAAGCAGATCGGCTTCTGTCCTCGCGCACCGTCATGGCCAATTGTTTTTTTTAAGATTTGGATGTTGAGTGTAAACATTGCCTTTGGTACTCATGAGACAATTGAGCACACTGAAATATCTGTTTTAGAAATTGCGAAGCAAAATCTGTGTTTCTGGCCTCTATAGTACTCCACTTACGAGTTTAAACGACAGAGCTGGTGTTCTTAGGCTTTGTTGGCCATCCGGCTGTACAATGATGTTAATAAAATCTTTGTCAAAAACCAAGTACATGAGATACGACGTTAACCAACAAAATGCAACACTTTTCTTTTTAAGCCGTCTAGAGAAATCTCTCAATAAATAAGAAATATCGTGTAAAGAAACGCTGCAGAAACTCCCCTTTTACGGCTCGGCATGAAAACGAGGCGATGGTCACATTCCAATCGGTCCTCGTAGTAAACCTCAAATTGATGCATGATGCACAGGCATCCCAAACGGACACTATTTCGCAATGGTGAACATGATGTTTTTAAAATTCTGCAGTTTGTTCGCGTACATGCCAGCTAGCCAGTTTGAGATTCTTTAATCACAGAAATGATTTACTATATACCATTAAGTAGACATGATTGTCTTTATATTACAAGTTTTATTTAACAACAAAAACAAAAAGTATTTCATTCACCCAGAATTATACAATTATAAATTTAAAAAAAGTTAAATGGGTGCTGACTACCTGAGATAGGGGTTAAACGAGTCGGGGAGTCAGTGATTGAAGAAATTAATATCAGTTAGCTCGGTACAAAAAAGGAGAACAAGCAGAATGACAATAGATAAAAAATACAAGAACACTAAACAAAAACATATATAAACAAAGTCAGCAATTAGCACTCAGTGAACATATATGGCGTTCCAACACGGTCAAAATTCAAACATTCAAACTTTCAATTTGAATGTTTGAATTGAATGTTTGAAGTTAATTGAACATTTGAGACCTACGGTCTCGCCAAAATACAAACCATGGCCCGACCAAACTCGCCCTGATGTTTTCCCGAATCGAGCAAAAACCTGCACGATTACATATAATAATCGCCATTTTACCTTTATATCTCTATGAAACGTTCTGGCACTCAAGGGTGAGGTATATCGATCTTAAACGATTAACAAAATAATGATTGAAAAATACAAACAATGCTACTGGGGGACTGGGCTAGCTTACAAAACCCTGTTGTTTTCGAAAAGGAAATCCATGTCTAAATTGAAGTTCGGATAGTTCTCCTTCCAGTTCTCGTTCGTCGCCTTCAATTAACTTTCGTTTTCCCTTTGAAAGTCTCAGTTCCATAGCACTGTTTTTGTTACTCTCGTGTGTTGCGACTAATAGACGCCTAGGCGAACGTCTGTCGAGTTATAGATGCACGCTTGCGCCATACAAAAAGCGCGCGTAAACTTGCCAGCTATGTTCTAGTTAACTTTAAATGGCAAAATAAAGAAAGAAAGAAAGAAAGAAAGAAAGAAAGAAAGAAAGAAAGAAAGAAAAAAAGAAAGAAAAAAAGAAAGAAAGAAATGAGTAAGTAAATAAACAAATAACTAAAATAAATAAACAAATAAACAAATAAACAAACAAACAAGTAAAGAAAGAAAGAAAAAACAAATAAGTAAATAAATAAATAAATAAGTATGGAAAACAATTGCGCTGAAAGTGTTTCTCAGACACCAAATATCTAATCAAAGTAGAGTTTTTTAGACAGATTTTCCACGTTTGTCTTTTCCTTAACTTCTTCTGAATGTCAAACATTGATCCACAGTAACGATGACGGATAAACTATTCATAATCTCAGTAAAGAATCTAAATATAATTACCTATTTATGAGTATGATGTCGCATGTTGTCAGATATATGGTATGGTTTATGAACAACTAGACGCATAAAATGCGTGAACTCGGGCTTTTCTTTGGCCTTAGGTCTTAATTCGAACATAAATTTAGTTTCGAAAGGAAACAAAAAATAATATATGTGCGGAGATTCACAAAGTATTTCCATTCTCAGAGGAAAGAAACTGCAACAATAGTTCAAGTAAACAAATAACATGACTGCAGCGCCAAACATACTAGATGTGGACAGCAATCTGTCTGCGTCTAATTCTTGTTTAAAGTTTAGATTAAAACTTAGATTACTCTGTGAAAACAGTTTGATACTTCGATAAAAAATGACAAAATTATTTGATCATACCTTTCTGTTTCAAACATCTCTATGGGAAATGCACACCCTTAACAGCCCTGATGGAATTGCTAAATAGTATGTCATTCATTGTAGTTTCAGTTCAGCTCTGCTTCAAGAAATTCGAGTCACTATGTTTATACTGCTATAAATCTATCTGGCTACTTTTGAAATACAAAATAACCAGCGAACTGCGAACTAATACCGCGACGAAAAAACATCCGGCCTTTACATGAAACAGTATGTCTTGACGACGTGTAAAAACAACCAGTTGCGGTGTTGAGCAATTTGAAAAGCGACTTCAGTTCACTATTTTTATCAATTCAAAATATTGTAAGATCGAGATATCAGAATAAACATTTTATTAAAAGTTGCAACTTTATCAGCAACGATGAATCACCTGCCACGTGGTTAAATCCTTCATTCATGTGGGCTCAAAACTCTAAATGCAAAATCTCCCTCCAGTTCCCAATTAAGACTACATATTGTGAGTAAGACTATATCAATCTATACATGGGAGCAAGTTCGCCACAGAGGAACGGTTTTGGTGCACAAGACTGTTATTCCTTTTTTCCCCGCACAATTTCTTCGAACAGTCGTCAACAAACGGCATTTATCGAGTCACATCTTACAATGTTCTACTAAGTTTATTCAAATTTCTAGTTTATAAAATTGAAAGCCAAAGACTAATCAAGTTCGTCTTTCCTCGAATCGGTACCTGACGCCCGCCGTGTTGTTTGCCCTCGATTTGCTAAGTAGATCCTGCGCGCTGATTGGCTAATTTTTGACGAGCTAGCTTGTCAGAAACTGCGTTTTGTATCTGATGGCAGGAAAATTATACCTCGTGCTTTCCACAGGAAGCCCGAGTAATTACCCCTCCCCCGACCCGGGGTTAGTGGTAATAGGATTTTGAGAAACTATAGGTTCTGAAGGCCATTTTAATGATTTTGCCTTGAGATGAAATGATTTCCAAAGCACTGAAATCACTTCTGTGGCAATAATTCTAAATTATTCAGTAAGCAGAAAAATGTTCATTAAATTTAAAAAAACATAACAAGCATAACGAGGTGCTACACCGGGAAACGAGATAATCTGTTACCACACGAAAAGGTTTGAGAAGAAAATGCAACCAAAGTCAAAATATTTGGGGTTATTAGATACAAAATTGGTAGCCGAAATGATGAATTCGGCCCGCGGGCTGTTTTTGGTTTCTAAACCTCAGTTTCGATTTGTTGCGAATACGAAAGTCTTAAAAGCAAATTAAAGCAAACAACACTTATTCAGGCTTATAACACCCTGTACATGTATAGTTAAAAGAAAAACCGTGATTATCCAACAAATTTACATACATATACACATGCATACATAACATATATTGAAAATATAGAGAAGCTGTTTAATCACTATAGCTTGTAAATACTGCCTATTATTTCATTTTCCTTTCCATTTCCATTTCTGAAGAAATCGGCTTATTTCATTGCCCCCTTTAATATATTTCATTAGTGCGCAAATGAACTGCTGTCAGCTGTCAGCGCATCCGAGATGACACGAGTTGATATACCGTGTTTTGAACCAGCTGCCAAGCTACTAATCGGTTGAAGCAAACACGCCGTGTTATTGTCAGTCAAACTTATATAAAGCAATACTGAGCACCAGACAACCAACTTCTTACGGCCAGCTGGAAGAGTTTTGTTTGCAATGACAAAGCTGATGCAAACACTGACCGCGTGATCGCCAGTCAAACTTGAAACAATGCCGAGAAAGAAGCAACTGCTTAGGACGGACTGAAAGAGTTTTGGTTGCAATGACAAGCGACGAAACCTTCGTCTTGGATTACGTGCCAAAAGTAAGACGTTATTCGTTTTGTTTGCGGTTTCTTTGTAGCTAACAACACTGCATTTGTTTGTAGTATAACATGTTTTCCTTGCATTCGATAAGAATTGTTTTACTTAATCAAAGACGTAACTTTATCGGTTTACGAAAAATTCAAGACCTTTTAGAAAACCCAAGTCCCGGATTAGGCCTTGCTTTCACAAAAAAGTCACTCTTCGTTCCGCGCTAGTTTAGCAGCGATCAGTCAGGCGCCAGCACAAGATGAGAGCTGTTTGTAATGGTTGTTTTGTAGCTTTGATCGGAATTTCAAAAGGAAGCAAATTACTGATGGTTTCCGGCAGTAGCCAAAATGTTTTAAATTATTGATGTGTAAAATTTTTACCCAATTATTATGGGTCGGCTTTTTTGCTGAAACGTAGTCTTGTTGCGATTTTTTTAAACATTTTTTCTTCGTAGTTTTCAGCTAGGATTAATATGAAAACGTTTCGATGACATTTTGTCAGCTGCCTACTGAAGCAACTCTTAGTTGACGCTTAGAACGATTAAAAACAGGGACACTTTAAACATTTTTATGGCTCATTGGTGGAAAGCAAAAGCTCTTGACAGCTTATTTAATGGATATTAAAGTTTTTCTTAAACAAAGGTGGCAGCTTTCATAAAGACAAGTAAATGTTATCTAACAGAAATTATCTTGTGTATTCCTTTATTCTTTTCTTGACAAAGGCATGAAATCTCTTTTCGGGATACACTAATTTTTTGATTGCAAAATCCATTCTAATAAGAACACGTATCGACGCTGAGAAATTGGCCGAAATTTAAGATTGTGTTGAGAACATGCGGTGCTGGCTGAGACTAAGAAAGAAAAGTTTACCCGTATACTGTAGATTCTGAACGTGGAACGGAAAACCGCCATTAAAATTACGCAAGAGAGTAGTGTTATCAGTTTCAAATCAAGCTAGCGAAGAAAAGTAAGTGTCATTGAAGTCTAATCACTTCCTCAAAGTATTTGAATGTAGAAGCGTGACATACGTGAAAGGTAGATGTTAGGTAGAACCTTTGAACTTATTACAAATACAGATTTGAACAACCACAAAATGAACACTTTTAAAGAACTCTTGAGGCTGAGATCTGATATTGAAAAAGATAAAGAAGACAGAAGTTCTTACATAAAAGGGACTCGTGCGAAGACTCTCTAAGTCCTGTGTCGAAGTTCATTACTACCATGAGCTATCTTGATGTTTATACTTTTACTTCTATATAAGAGTGGCAAATCAGGGGTTGATAAATGCCCATTACTGGCCTATTATTAAGTTGGGAGAATTTGAGAGATTGGCGTAGATGATCAATTATTTTGTTCTTATAATCATCCCGTTTATTTAATACGGTTATTGTAAGGAGAAGGTAGTTGTTGATAAACTTGTTAGGAACGAAAGAGTTTTAAAGCCATTTCCTTAAACTTTTTACGGGTAATTTCTTATCATGAATAAAATTATTTTCTGAAAGGATGTCTGTGTAAATACGTTGTTCTCTTCATTTTGTTTGTTTTCTTGAGAAGATCATGTATCTATGAAAACAACTGATATTTTCTTTTGCTTATCTTCTTGCGGAAAATCATGTTTATGCTAAAAATTGTTAAACTGTAGTTCTGTTTTAAAAACGTTTTTCCTACCTTAGCTCACGAGTAAATGTAAAAGAAAAACTACATTTATGCTGCACATCTTTTAAAAGTTTCGCAGTTTAGCCTTAGGAATAAATTTTCACTGGCTTTCCGCATCCGTGTAGAAACAGCAGTTTGACAACGTAACTATAGATTTTAGTCGTTCACATGCATTTAATTAAATTGCACGACTTATTTGACAATTCATTAAAGCAGACTCGAGTTTGTCTGGTACGCCACTCAACTGTTTTTGTTTTTTTTTGTACAGGCTATTTGGCGACAACACCAGTTATATTTGCATTTGCAGCTTTTTTTCTCATCTTTTATTAACTATTTGTAGTGTCGGACTAATTTACACTTATTCTACCGTACTTGCTTTACTGAGGATAGGATTTTTACAAAACTTTATCGGAGGTACATACAAACACTTCATGTTAATATTTGAGAGCGGTTTGGTTCATGTTTTTCCTATTTACTTTTTACATACACATTTGTGCCGCTCTGCTTTCCGGATCCGTGTAAGAATAGCAGTTTGACCTTGATAACAGGTATTTGCCTGCATATCAAATGATTTTAGCCTTATAAAGTGTATGACTTAATTGTCAGTTCGTTAAGACATACTCGAGTTTTTCTAATACGCAACTCAGTTGGCATTTTCTCTTGTATACTTAAAACTTGCCGGCTTTTTGAAAATACCAGTTGCATTTCCATTTGCAACTTTTTTTCCCTCATTTTTCACTAACTACTTGTACCGTCGTACTATTTCACACTTATTTTGCGGAACTTGTTATAAGGGAACCATTTTTATAAATTGTATAAAAGAATAGTCGAAGGGACATGCAAATTTTTCGACATAATATTTGTGTATGAGGGCGTTCTTTTGGCCGGAAAAAATTTGTCTCATGCTTTACCGATTTACATTTTTACATAAAATATTTGTGCTCTGCAATTGCAACTTGATCAAAAAGCAAGTATATCCGATAAAAGAAAGCCAAGCTAACTACCGGGTGGTATCTTACAAGTTCCAAGTTCCATGTTCCAAGTTTTTCCAATTTCCAACTGTAACTAGTAATAGACTGAAATAGGTGTTCACAAATATTTCACCACGGCACAACAAGATAATACATATAATTTACAACAGTTTTCATATTTATCAGACGTCTGCTAACTCGCATACAATTCAATGTTAATATAATTTACTGGCATTTTAAACAATTTTTGTTATTTTTCATCTTTTTACAAGAATTCTTTATTAATCAAGCAGGTATAAATTTGTTGTCGCAATTTTAAAAATAACTGTTTAAGAAACTATCACCTAGGATACAGACCTGAAAAACTTTGGACGTGACAAGAATAAATTGAGAAGCTTCCCACTTTGAGGAAGCACTATAATATATAACCAAGAAATGACTATTTACTTGTAATTTTTAAATTCCTCTTAGCTTGCAAATACGAAGCGTTGACATCTATATTTAGGGTTTGTTATCAGTCATTTGTTTGTTAGTGAAATACAGGCAGATAAACATTAGCTTACAAGAAGTGTATAGCATACAACTCCGAAATAAAATATGAAAAAAGGCCTTCAGTTTATTCATAGTAATAAAATTTTGTTTCTCCAAGAACCAAAGAGCTGAACAACATGACCATACACTTTTACATAATTACGAGAGGATTCTTCTAAAAAGTGCGGTTTTCCCGAAAAATACACAAACCAAATATTAGGTTAAACTGAAATTTTCAGTCTCATGCAAATAGACAAAACAACAATAACATGTTGTCTCACATTTTGAAAAGCAAAGCCTTTACGGCTGATCCATAACAAAAGTCTTCTTTCTCCGAGAAGCTTCTTTAAGTTCGAGTCTATACCCCCGGCCAGACGCACAATCTAAAATCGGAAGACAGTCGTTAAAATTCTAGAAACACTTCATGCGCGTACAACACGAGCAATCAGCAACATGCTTCCCAGCTTTAAAATCTTTTAAAAACAAACTAATGCCAGTAAAAGTGTTTGAACTCAGCGTTAAATGTTTGGCTTACAAACAAACATACCGTAGTGGAAGCGGAAATAACCATTGTTTCTCCGTGTTTGCGAAAATGATTTAACTTTTCGTTTCCAATTGACGTTCAATACCTTTAAAGTCATCATTAAAGTTTTTTTTTTCAAATGCAACTGATATATTTCGAAATAGTTTTTCCAATCTATACGTTTTTCAAATACTAGAATTCAAAACCTATGGTTTAGGCAGTTTACCGGATAGATAAAATCAAACACAGCTTGATCACGTTTGCAATTGAAAACAGAAGGGAATTAAGGTTTTTTTAAGTGTTCTCTTTGTTGTTTTAGATGAAAAACTATTCAAATGGGAACTGGAAAGAACAGTTTGTCAGTTTGTGCCAATCTTTTGAAACATTTACAATTACCAAGCACAAATAAATCGAAATTCACAGTATTTTCTTCCAATATTACAACGCGCTTCAGCATCTTATTACCTTTATTCATGTTTATTCCTAGTTTATAGATTTGCAAGTACTTATTGAAATGAAATTTTGGATTCAAACGATCCAAGCACACAAATAACTGTTATTTAAAGAATAAAGATTACAGAGATTAAGCACCGCGTTTGATGTTTCCGGCACACGCTACTCAAAACTGAGATTAACGGTGAAATAACCCGTTTCCCAAAACGAATCTCTGGTCATATTCTTATTGCTGCCATTTGCCGCCTAACGTCTGATCAAACGCAGGGTTCAATCCTACTTGGCCTGGGCTTAAGTGGTGAATGTATATGAAGCACATTAACAGGAAAGGGATCTCCTGGAGAAATGAAGGCGTCTTAGAGAGCATATTAGAAACTATTTTCAAATGATTGTAATTCTGTCGTCTTTTAACGCATTTGAGCAAGGTTTTCACTAAATTGAAGCCGACGAAGATTGTAGTTAGTTTTTGAGAACTCAAGTTGACTTTAACGTTAATTGGCCTAAACCTAGCCCCAATTTCTTTCCCTTCTTTCCTGGTTTAAAAAAAAGCCATCGGGCTGACTGACATGACCAGTCCGAATAATGCTGTTAGCAGATGCGTAAAAATCAGTTTGCTGTGGCTGTGTGGGAGTAAGAGCCTGCGTTTACAAAGGAATGATCGAAACCCTGCCCTACCCCTCTCCCCTAACTCACCCACGCACCTCTCCCTGTTTCTGTTTTCGGACTTCGTTCCATCTTCCGTTGAGAATGACGCGTACGATCTTAGCTGCAACTAGTCGGCTTCACTTTTTATTTGCGTTGAAAATTACGTGATTGAGGTGCATGATAGGTAAATTAGTGACACCGCAAACTGTTTTGTTAAGGGTGAAAGGATTTCGTAATACGTTGGTAGACCATGAAACAAACGCAGCAGAAATCACCTTTTTCTAAGAGTTGTAACTGATATCGAACGGAAAAGCAAAACACTAAATAAACTAATGGAAAACTGAATCACGTACAGATGTGTTTCATTAGACGTCAAAATAAGCTACGAGTGAACAGCAAGAGTCAGCTCTGAATGAAGTTAAGCAGAAAGTAATTTCTAGTCTCTCGGTCATACTACAGGAGACCTCTTTCCTGCTAACGTTCTAGATATATGTATGTTTGTTATATGTAAGTATAAATGGATGTTTTAATGTTTATATGTGTGTGTGTGTGTGTGTGTGTGTGTTTGTATTGATGTATGTATATATGTATGGATGTATGCTTCTATGTATGTATATATGTATGCTTGTATGTATGTATGTATGTATGTATGTATGTATGTATGTATGTATGTATGTATGTATGTATATATGCTTGTATGTAAAAACATGTAAAGTTTAAAATTTAAAATATGATGGCGCAGTAAAGGACTTTAAAACTTTGCTAGTAACTCGAGTT
>JAOBYE010566523.1:0-12595 GCA_025403585.1 Parazoanthus swiftii
TGTTAGGGGCACAAACATGGCCGCCATACCTTTTGTCATTTGAATCCCCAGGGATTGAGTGAAAACCAGCAATTGCAAAGTTTACTACAAAATAGCTCAACTTGTTAATGTTATAGCCTTCATTGAATAAATAAGTTAATAAATGTCGAAAGAATCAAACAATTGTAATTCTGTCAAAAAGAAATCCTTCGGCTGTATCAGGATTAACTCTAGCAGGCAGAAAGAAACATGTAATGGATAGATTTCTTGTTAACTTTGTATTTGCCTGGAGCGCTGTTTGTCTGACGTGGGTTCTTCCTGTGCTACATTTACATCGTGGTTCGCACAGTTATTTTCCCGTTCATTTCCTACACGCAGCACAATTCACCCAGGTATTAGTTCATGGTCAGTCAAGACTACGATTTATTTCTGTTTACACTACAGCAGACAAATTTTCGCGCTGGCACGAAGCGCAATTCAGTATATAGAGTGGTAAAACGCGACCTTTGACTATTTGACAGAAACTATTTCTGCCGTTTTAAACTTGAAAGAGCATGGTTCTCTGATTTCACTGATATAAAGAAACTTTGATTTTGTTTGGTATTAAAAACACATGCCATCTTGTTTACGAAGTTTAGGCTCCGTGTTTTCCGCTCAGCCTGCTGAGCCATTTTATTACCATCCTTGGCCTTGCTTTTGTTCCTGCACAGATTTCGAAGATAGATTTCCATCGATAAAGAAATGTTGTTAAAAAGAAGTGATCATTAAGTTACGCGATATCGACTCGGTGGCCATGGAAACAGCTATTTGGAATGGTATTTTTTGTCAGTTCTAAATTTTGGCTCGTTTTGTTTTCTCGACATATTCATATCTTGAAATTATTTAAGTTGTCATTTTCTTCCATCAATAACTTGTTGTTTTCAAGGGTAAATTTAGGTTTCTGAAGTGATTTTCCCTGTTATACTTCATACGTAATAACGCTTTATAGCGCTATCTCTCAGTAATTTGGAAAATTTTATAGTTTATTACGGCGCTTTCTTTCAGTAATTTAGATAATGGGCCATACAAACAGGAAGCTCAAAGGTCTCCTGTGAAAAAACGCATATTCTCATTCTTAAAATGCTAACTTTGGCATTAAATTTGTGACGTGCTGTTCAAGTTTCATTGCCGACGGCTATATAAAAGCAATTGTTTTTTATCAATACAACTGTATAAGAAATTAACTGTTGGATGATGAGCTGTACAAAGTACAAAGACGGCTTGTCGCCAGACAATTTAGTTCACTTATTTGCATCAATATTTACCAATACAACTCAAGTTATTATTTTATTAGTCAAGCTGGAAAATTATGACTTGTAAAATACTGAAATTACAAGAACTTTCGGCGTCAAAAAAACGAACCTTCATTTTTCAGTTGGGAAAAATGTACAAAGGGACGTGGCAGCTTGCCTTCAAGTGAAAACTGACTTAAATTTTCTTTGTGCATTGTGTATGTCGTATGCTTTCATTTATTTGTTGACATTGTTATGCGATAAATAAGCAGTTGATTCGTAGATACGTGGACACGCAAAGATTATTAATAACGAATTTAGACTTCTCTGGTTTCAATATCGTGTTGCTTCTTCTAGATGAACCTGATTGAAGGCATATTTTCCGTGCCCAAATTTTTTTAAAGACGCTAAATCTGTCAATTTTTAGTAGAACAACGCTGAACCATCAGAAGAAAGGTAGATGATGAGAGAAGCAGTTTTTCTATAAAATGCTTGGCCGACAGTGTTTTGACATCAGAAATGTTTGCTTGACTACCGACTGGATAAAGCTGTTCGCTTGTGAATCAAACTACTAACTAGTCGTCTTCGCGCCTTGTTTATGGGTTGTGGGATTTCAGTGTCGAATGAAAAACTCGAGAGAGTCGACTCCAACGCTCCTGTTGCAGATAAAGAGAACTTGTTGCCAAAACAGAACAAAGAGATACAATTGAAATCTTCCAGTTGTGAGAATAAATGTACTTCGTCATCTGTGGTGCCAGACACCAGCCGGCAGAGGTCAAGCGCGGATGAAGTTACTTCCCAGGCACAGATTCAAACAGAACTCCAAACTTCCGAAGAAACTGTTGGCCAGTCTCGTGAGGCAAACAAAACCGATACTGGAAATGTTAGTGTCTGCAAGAAGGCGATGAATTATGAGCGCTGTAAATTCTTTGAAAATTACAACTTCGAGCCTCGCTCCCGCGCTCATTATCACTCAACACTCAACAGAGGTGGTAAAGAAAAGACTCGCCACAGGTTGTCAATCGGTGACTGCGTTCAAGTCCGTGGATACTCAGGAATTATCAAGTATATTGGCTCAACAGAAATTGGCGAAGGTGAGTTTATTGGCATTGAGCTCAACCACCCAAACGCACAAGGAAACAATGGTTCTGTCGGACAAACCAGTTATTTCGCGTGTAAACCGAAACACGGCCTCTTCGTTCGTCCAACGGCGGTTTTCAAGCATACGAATATAGAGGCCATATCTGAGCAAACAGAGCTTATGCCGGCAACAATTGTGCTTGTACAAACTGCCGTGCGCCGGTTTTTGGCACGCCGGCGACTACGGAGGATGCGGTTGCGTTCACGTGCGGAAAAGGCCGTTGACGCGCACGTGTTGAGTACACCGCCAGAGTCCGCAGCGAACGCACATCAACTGGCTACCTACTTAACAGAGCCTTGGTGTGAGGAAAGGTATAAAGCTTTCGCTATCTACCGGTGGATTTCTTTTAACGTAGATTACGACATGGAAGGTGAACTTGAAAGTATCGATAGAGCAGATTCGATTGACACTTTTGACGCAGAAAGTGTTCTTCACAAAGGAAAATCACTTAGTTTGGGGTTTTCAAAACTTTTTGAAAGCTTGTGCACTTCTGCAAGTCTCAATTCACGCACGGTAAGGGGACATGTCAGAGAGTCCGGCAATCCGTCAGATGGACTGCCTCTTTGGCATTCGAAATCCATCCGTTATTGGAATGTAGTTCGAGTGAGTGACAAGTGGTACGTATGTGACGTCACAAGGGGTGCTGGTCACATAAGAGAGGACGATTTCACCTTCCAGCGTGACATAAACTCGTACTATTTCCTGGTTGAGCCAGAACGAGCTATAAAGGATCACTTGCCGCTAGAAGAACATTGGCAGTTGGTCAGCGAACCAGTTTCACGGGAGAAGTTTGAAAGATTTGCCGTGCCGTCCGTCTTCTTGAACGAGACGGGAATACAACCCTTGAGCCACGATGAGTGGGAGCTCCATACCCAGGATGACCATCTAGATATCATATTCTACGCGCCCGCGAGAAACATCCTGACCGCCATATTAGGGAACAAACAGAGAGAGGGGATTGGGCCGAGGAACAGGGTTCAGTTTAGGCCGTGTGGCGTAGATCAACAGAAATTACGTGTCGAAATCCCATTAGCTGGAGTTTACGATCTTGAAGTGTTTGTAAAATCGAACGGGGATTGGTTGTCATGGATAACCTATCGACTTTACGCTAGCCGCGGCACTGGTGAAGATTGCCGAGGTTTTCCCTTGCTAAGTAACGATTTTCACGACTTGGGCTTCGAGTTGGAACAGCCGCTGGAGAACATTAAAACCGCCACAGGAGAAGTCACCGTGTGCCTGCGTTGCTTTAACCAGCGGTTTGCGGCCATCACTGGTCGGCTGATAGCAGTGCACGTGCCGGAGCTCAGTGCGCAGTGCGACACTGGGTCATGTTTTATTGTCACGCTGAAACATGGCAGCTCGTTCTATCTTGAAGCTCATCTCCAGTTTCCCGCAACTTACAAGTTGGACATTTTTGCCGAGTATGCTGAAGCGGAAAAAATACCTGAGTATTTGTGTAGTTATTTTATCGATTACTCATTCTAATCCCTTACTTTATCGGTTGCTGATGCCTTTAATAGTTAAGACCTGTCAAGTTGCCCGAATTCCGTATGAAAGTTAGCCATTTTGTCTTTTGTCACATTGTCCTGCCCATATTTCTAAAAATCTCCCGATCAGGGGATTCTAGCCTGAGAAAAGCAGACGCCTTTTCTACCGCTGGGGCTCAGGCCCCTAGACGAAAGAAAACAAACCTGAGCCTCAGCGGCGTCTGCTGTTTGCAGGCAAGATCGATTTATTTTTCATTAATTAAAGGCACATATTTTTACCAATTCCGACTCATTTTCCCTCAAAATTATTATAAACTCTCAGTCATTCCCTTAAGTTTCTTTTTCAGTCGAGTGTAAAAATGTCTTTGGGTGAATGAACTAGACTGATCGGTTTGTGCAACGGACATCATCACCCATGTTTCAATACCGAATAGACGGATGGCTTTTATTACTGCTAGCAAAACTTGGCGGTGTGAAATTGTTACTTTATCGAGTTGTAGCAATTTTTGTCACTGCATTCCTGTACACGTGCGTAGAACCCACACTTTCAACGCCTCTGGCTGGATGAACTTAGGGCTCTGGGTACAAGGGTGAAGAATTATTTTGTGTAGCGCTTCTGATTGTAAGAGTATGTTATTTTTTTACAAGTGTTTTAGGCAATAGAAAACTCTATAAAGTACAAAAGTACAAAAACGTGGGAACATGGTTTGCTTTTCACATGGAGAAAGTATACAGAACTCCACTATTATGACCTAGTTGTTTGTATTACTATTCGCGTTTTGCAGCAATCGATGCTTTGTATTTCTTTCTGCACATTGGTGCAAGCACAGTTAATGTTGCTTCTTTAAAACATTTTGCTTTGTTCATCGTCTGCTCGACCATCTTTCTCAGGTTGTGTTTTCCCGCCCCTTCCCTGTCCGGAGGGGGAGAGAGAGGGTGGTTGTGTCAATCTCCCTCCTCAATGTAGCTACTCAGCTATCGAATGGCTCGAAACTGTGCATGCAGTTAGCAAACTTAGTCATAGTTGTTAATCGATAATTTGTCCAACTCAATTGTTAATAAGTTTAAATAACTTAAAGTTTATGCCGTGACCTTGGATCTCTCTTGGTACAAAAGTAAGAAATCTAAACCGCTCTCATGAACATGCACGTATTGACTTTAAGCTTCCTAAAACATTAGCTGATATTTGGGTATTGTACTAAAGTATTTGTATCGCCTAGATCAGGCTTTTAATTTTAGAATGTAAGTAATTTCGATTTTTCAAAAAACTATTGCGGATTTATAGAGGTTTTGTTAGGAAAGTCTTGAAACCCCACGTTCGCTCTCATCCCCAACTTTTTTCAAGGCAAAAGTTTTTGAATTTTTTTTTCATAGATACGTGGCTATGTAGACAAAGGGTAGGTTAATTGACTGAACATTCACAAATGGCAAAAAAAGGCAAGAGAAAAATCCGAAAGGGGTGGGCTGTTTTATTGTAAATAGTTTCTGAAAAGCCCCAAGGGGAGTTTACTATTAAAGATGATGATGATGATGATGATGATGATTTGTGGCAACGCTCTACCCCTGAGAGAAACACATGCGCTTTCACAAACTTCAAAGCGCGTTATGCTAGTCATGTCAAAAACGAGCTTTATAACCAGTTTATATCTAGCTTGGCCTTCGATCAAATGAACGTGATTAAGTTTCGCTGACGTAGAATACTTCTCACATGTATCCTTGGTAACGACACCCACCAGAAATCTACTTTAAACTTTTAGAAATACCACAGTGTTTTGTTTTTAGCTCTTATTTCACAACCAACAAACATCTGCAATCCCTACTTCGTACACTCTTTGTTTAGTAGTGGGGTCAAACAAAAGGTGAGTCGATTATTTGTAGTCGATTATTTTGTATTGCGCTAGACAGTAGGGACGTTTATGGGGGAGAAACAAGACGCGGCTTACAGAAGCCGCGGCTTTTATAAGACGCAAACTGCTCGTATAAATGGCAGGAACATCATGTTCACGTCCTATATAAACCGCGTCTTATGTAAGCCGCGGCTTATCCTGGACTAGGGTTTCGAGCTATTCTTATCTAAGCCGCGTCTTACCTTGGACGTGAAACTGCTCGTATAAATGGATTGAAAATGTTGTTCGCGTCTTACGTAACACGTGAACATCAAACGCGCATGTGCAAGTTTTGTTTTTGTTTTCCATTCTCCTTAAACACAGGTTCAAAAAGCAAAGCTGACTTACTGTGCTGAAACCAGCCCTACGAGTCTCATTCCAGCTCGAATAACAACAGAAAATGAGTCAACAGAAAGCCCCAGAGTACTACTGAAGAACAGAAATATAAGTGGACTTTAACTAAAGAAAAAAAAATTCTCACGATATGCATGGAGTTATTAAAATTTGGACGCAAACTGAGACGTGAACCTTTGATACGAGCGGTTCGCGTCTTACGTAAGCCGTTGTCATATAAATGGGTCAGTCTTATCTAAGCCGCAGACTGTGTAAGCCGCGGCATGTTTTCTCTCGTATAAACGGTCCGAAAATTATGAACGATTTTTTATATCTCACTTTCTTTCACAGTGATAGTGGTGAAAGTCCAGAAACATGACCTCTAAATATTGCTAAATTAAACAAACTTCTAATACAAAACTTTTATCTGAATACAGCCGTTTCTGCAATACTTTTATTTGTTTTGACCTTAACGGTTCAGTTGACTTCTTGTTGAGAATCCCAGTGCACGTGTTGTATCATTGACAGCTTTCTCGCTCGGTTGATATTGAGTATTTAATTTCCCAAACTATAAACAGTTGAGTACATTTTAAAACTCTACCGTGAATATAAGAATATTAGTACTGGATTCGTTTTGTGACTACTTAAACAAAATTACTGAACTGAAGGGGTCAGATAACGATCGCCAATTCAGTACTATTACTAGAACACAGTTTTACCCTTACACTTGCTGACCAAATAAAAAGATTTCTCAAAAGTAGAGCAGGCGAAATGGACCAGCTCTCAGTTATGAAGCTGTGTTATTTTTTGCGTGGAGCTGCCATTTTGTCCTCGGCGTACCCGTTGCTATTGTTTTAAAAGTGGGTCGTGCAAACGAAACTCCCGGGAATAAAACCTGAATAATGAAGAATTGTTCCGCAAATGGAGTTTTCCTTTTATCACAAAGAAACAAAACACTGATGTTCAGAAAATCTTTCAAGGTGTTCAGAAAATCGTCCTTACTTTCGAAAATTATTTAAAAATAAATATTTGAAAAAAGAAAGTTTCAGTTCTAAAGCTCAAATGAATGGATATCCTTGTTATGCTAGTGAGGCTGTGGAGAGGATGTCACTTGGTTCTCGGTTGAAAATTCGTATGAAGTTTACGAGTGGTGTGTTTTTTCAATCCGTGAAAATAATAAAAATATTTACATTCACATATGCGATCAACAGCAGCCACATGCCGGTGCAATTTGCAGATGCTGCTCATCCGTAGAGGTACTCATTTTCAAGAACATGCCGAGTATATTTATACATACTGTATATACTGATATATACCTAAGGTAAAAGTTTGTCCGAGGACGTTCGAAATTGCTTTCCATTTCTGTTGAAAATTAAAACTAAAGGTATTCAAGCAATTTACGTAATAGAAAATGTTCTTCTCTGACAGAACATTTTCACAATACTTTTTACTTTTTAACTTATCTTAAAAACATTTTAATCTAAGAGCATGTTCGGGCTAAATTCATCAACTTAAAACACTAAGAACATCAAGAAACTGTGAACTTTTGTTTCGAAATGATTTTCTAACACAAATCTGGTTTTGAATCTCAGTCTAAACTTAAGACAAATACAATATTCTGTTGTGTATTCGGCTAATGGAAACTAATGTCAGAAATAAGTCGAACAAAACATGATTGTTTACTCATTTGGAACATAGGTATACTTTTCAGGATAAGAAATGGAGGACTTATATTTTCTATTTCCGTGTGAATTGGTAGTATATTAACCGAGTAAACTATGATATTTATAGAGGTTTAATGTTGTTCCATTAATATTTTTGTGAAAACAAATGTCTTTTTCAAAAAAATATCTGAAAAAATAATAGTAACAGTGTAATAACGGTGATAGTCTATTTTTTAAACATTTAAATAACAAAAGCAAAAATATTAATTAGTATTGTTTTACTGGCAACTTTATAAATAACGCAAAACGAAAGTTTAGCTTTTCACATATTGTTTTCATAAGCAGGTGTTTTCATTAACTTTGACTGTTTTGTTAAGCTGCAATAGAGCTTTTTATAAAGCACTCTTTCGTTTACACAGTGGTTAAGGCTGAACCAACATATGCCCTGAAGAAGTTTCGTCGGCTGCTGACTGGGCCTCTGTGCTCCTTTCCTCTCGAGCGATACTAACAGACAACAGTTACAAGCAAAATTTAAATTCACTCTTAATTTAGTTCCTGAGTTTGAACGTATTCAATTATTAATGCCTTGTGGGACGTTGTCTTACTATTTGTCTCTAATTGGATTGTTGTTTGGTTATTTGCATCACGCATATTGCTACTAGCAACTGCATGATATTTTAGCGAATGTGTTTATCCAAATCGTATGCTTCATTGGTCTTCACTACTCAGTCAGCGCTCTCGAATCTTACTCTTTCCGTGACTCGTTCAAACTGTGGTTTAGTTCATAAGTGGATCATGGGCTGCGGCACTTCAACATCTACAAAAGTTAATACGTCCTCACCGAATTCTTACGCAAATGGGGAACTCAACCAGAATAATAATTATGGAAGCATAAGAAAGAGAAAGATTACGAAGCTTACTAGCTCGCCAAGAACTTCTATCGGTAGAAGTTTTAAGATCGGAGATCGAGTACATGTGCGTGGCTATGTTGGAACTGTTAAATTCATCGGACCGACGGGTCTTGGTGGTAGTAGAGAGGAGTGGTTAGGAATAGAATTGGACCGAGAGCACGAACAGGGTAATGAGGGCACCTTTCAGGGAATTCAGTTCTTTACATGCAAGCCTAAACATGGCATGTTTGCCAAGCCTTCCACCGTTCAAATCCACGATGAAGACTTTAACGGTATTGACAACACTTGGTGCGATGTATCCCCGCGAACTATAGTTTTTATACAGACGAGAATAAGACGGTTCCTCGCACGCTTGCGATTGCGCAAGCTTCTAGCACGCTCGGGTATCGAGCGCGAAGTGGATGCACACGTTTTCAAAACTCCGAAAGAAGAGACAACGAGTATTAACCGCTTGAGTGAATACCTGACCATGCTATGGACAGACGAGAGGAAGAAAGCGCTTGCTATATATCGGTGGATGACGCTAAACATTGCCTATGATACTGAGGGATTCTTCGGAAAAACAAGCAAGAAAAGTTGTGATGCTGATAGTGTTTTGCAAAGTCGCTCGTGTGTGTGCGCGGGGTATGCAAACCTGTTTGAGGCTCTATGCAAAGCGGCAAACCTTGAAGCTAAGACAGTAGAAGGGTATGCGAAAGGCTACGGCTATGATCCCAAACAGACGTTTCTAAATGGGAAATCAAACCATGCGTGGAACTTGCTGAAGGTCAACAGAAAATGGTATGTATGCGAGGTCACATGGGGTGCCGGTAATATCGGCGACGACATGATATTCTCACGCGAGCCAAACCTCAACTATTTTCTAATGGACCCCGAGTACGCTATAACGGACCACTTTCCCTTGGACACAGCTGATCAACTCCTGAACGAGCCAATCAAGAAAGGAGACTTTGAAAAACTTGTAGTTCCTTCTACAGATTTTGTCTCCATGGGGATCGAGGTTGTGAGCCACCCGTTCTGTGTCAACCAGACCGACGAAGATCGTGCCGAAATTCAATTCTACGCCCCTCTAAGAACTGTCCTCATGGGTCACCTAAAATATGGTGCCTCGGGTGAGAAGGTGGGGCCGAGAAACATGGTTCAAATACGTCCGTGTGGAATTAACCAGGTCAAAGTGACGGCCCAGTTTCCTGAACCGGGTGAGTACAAACTCGATATTTCCGTGCTAGTGGAAGGCAAATGGAAGTTTGGGATCCGTTATATTTTCATAACGTCTAAAGGGATCGGACAAAACAAAGGCGGGTTTCCTTTGATAAGCAGTGAGTTCCACCCCAGCGGCTTCGAGTTGGACAGCCCCCTCGAGAACATTACGACAGACAATGGAAAGGCAACGATTTCTCTCCGTTGCTATAACAACCGGTATTCTAACGTGAGCGGTTCATTGGTCAAATTGACTGGCAAATCAGAGGAGCTCAAACAAGAGCATTCCTTGTGCTTTGGGCTCAAACAAGAAAATAACTTCTTCCTCAAAGTTCATCTCCCAGAATCAGGAGAATACAAACTTAATGTCTTTGCACGGAAGCTTGAGCCTGGAAAGTCTGTTTGGTTATGTACGTATTTTATCCATTCTGCGGAGGGAGTTCGTCCGCTACCCGGGTTTCCTCACCTATCGGACAAATTCTCCTCGTGGAATCTGGAACTAGTTGACTCGTTGCAAAATATCTTTTCAGAGGATGGCCGTGTTTCTATTAGCCTTAAAACTCCAAGTAATGTAAACGTGACTGGCTATCTTAAACTGTTTGAGCCTGAAACAAACCTCGGAAATCATTTGTGCTTTGTTCAAAAACTTGGAGACGAAAGTAAAATCTTTGTTCACACTCCAGACCCAGGCCTCTACAAGCTGGTGGTTATGGGTAGCAGAGGGTCTGGGGAAAAACAGGAATTTCTCTGCAGCTACAAGATTAAATCGAACTGTGGAGTTGGAGAGAATGCAGGCTTTGTTCGGACGTCAAACAGCTTTAAAGACCTTGGACTTGAAATTCAAGATCAGGTTGAGAATATTGTCACGAGGGATGGACGAGTACGAGTGGAAGTGACAGTAAAGCCACAAAGTAAGCTTTCTTTGATTGCGCGCCTCAATCAGAACAAGAAAGATTTGGATCATCAGCTGTGTTTTGTGGAAGAAAACGAAGAGAGCAGAACTGTTCTAGCCCACACGCCAGCACCTGGGCTTTACAAACTGAATGTGTTTGCACGAACGAGCTCAGATTCCAAATGGCATTTCGTGTTTTCTTTCTTTGTCCAATCAGAAGGCGCAGTTACGCACCCAGGCTTCGCGCAACTTAGTGATGATTTTGTGGCCTGGGGACTAAAACTTGCAAGCTCCTGTGAAAACGTTGTAACTAAAAACAGAAAGGCCGTTTTTCACATCTCATGTCCCCAACAAGTGAACATGAAAGCGTGGCTCTACGATGAAGAGAAAAAGCAACAGCCAAATGCTTGCGTGACCGTTGGTGAGTCAGATCGTAACAACAGAACAGCGATCACGTGTGACCTTCCGGGAGAGGGAAAGTACCACGTGAACGTCTTCGGTTCCAAGCTGGACAGTCAAGGAAATCAGAACTTCCTCATGAAACATAACATAATTTACGGACGGATCAACTGACTGGTTTCAATCTAACTATGCCAAAAATATCAAGTGATGAGTTGCTATATTCTCATAACTTGTCTTCACATCTTTACTGGCAGTAGATTGGAAGATTTTTGAGTTACATCCATATTCTCAAAACCAGTAACGTATTAAACGTATTTTGTATTATTAACTGTGAGGAGAATATAGATCTTGACAAACTTTGTGGGAATGTAAGAGTTAACATAATACGGTAACCGACACTCAGACTCATTCGTGCAATCATTTCATGAGCTGAGTTTTTCGAGGTTCGTTAGATCTCTGAAAGCAACAACTGTTTTTATAACGTACGTAGCCACGTATTTGTAGAGAAAAATGCATATTGCCGAAGCTGGTCTTCGAATGAACCAGATTGCGTGTGATCACCGTGGTCGAATTTTGTCATTGATGCGGATATTTAGTAAGCTCTTTTTATCACAGATTTAACCTGTGAACTGTGATACTGATCTCTGCAAGTTTTGTAAAAAGTAAACCGGAAAACCAACACGTCTCTTCTGGACTTGTGAAGAAACACATACAGATTTTGGACATACCTACAATCTAAACTGAAAATGCTTAGCGAAACTAAAGAAACTAAAGAAATTAATTAGTGCTTTTGGACTAGCTAAACACTGAGCCAGAAAGTATTTTCTATGGTTTCTGCACATTAGCTGCAAGATACTATATTTACACGTGCAAACTGATAGAAAATATTCCCAAGACCTCTTACCTTATAAAACAGCTAAACCATTATGCACTTACTGAAACCAAAACTTAGTAACGAAGACTTTGTAGAAAAATGAAAGTCGCTTTTCCCCTTTTCTTCCACAAATAGCCCCTAAGTGAAGTAGATAAATAGATAAAGCAACAAAGTAATAAGCGAAACTGACCGTATCAAGGCGTTAGACCAAAAGCTGCATGAATGCAAAATATTTTTTTTCTTATCAGGCATACTTTTCTTTTTATGCAAACCTATACCTACTTTTATAAGACATAAACGATGAACTGTAAATGAGGTCAGAAAATTGTGCACCATCAAAAATATTGTATTTACTTGGACGAAAAAACGAAATAAAGGTGTAAATATCAAAATAAAATTATAAAAACTTAGCCTCGTCCCCAGTCAATTCTTCGGCTCATTTGGTCAGTCCTGATATTTTGCACAACTCTTGTGGGGGAGGAGGTGACAGTCCACAACACCGGCATTAGCCTACTCCTATCGACAAGTGTGTGGGTTCTTTTAAGTCCCCCGATA
>JAOBYE010566634.1:0-31344 GCA_025403585.1 Parazoanthus swiftii
TGCTGTTTTTATTTTTTTACTATTTATTTTTTACATTTATTTTGAGAAACGGATTGTTGTCTTCTGTATAATTCAAAAAAAAAAAAAAGAAAGAAAAAACCATTCCTTTCTTTAGGCAGCATAGCTGGCCAATCACAGACAAGTTCTGGAAACTGTCCCGCGCGCTCCCTCGGCTGCAAAGCAAAATAACTTTTTTTCCCGCCATAACTCGCCCAACTCTCGCGCCTTTGCCGACCGGAGCGGGAGAACTAAACAGCCAGTACAGTCTGGCCAGGACTAGTTCCAGTAATTCGTGCGTTCTGTATGAGAACTGACGGAATTAATGCGGTCTTAGTCTTCATCCAGGTCTCCACCTGAGGTGACATGTCGGAAAAACGCCAACCCAGCTCACAAGTTTGCAAAAAAACAAGACTGAAAAAAATACCAAAGTTAAGGATTTTATCACACCAGGTTTGCTTATCTTGGTTTTCTTTATCCGCTGTGAAAGGTCGGTTTCATGATGTTTTTCGTCGAAAAAAGTCACACACTTCAAACTTTTGTTCTAAAAATTGGATTTCAAGACGCCACCAATTCGGAAATGTGACCAGCTTTTTTCTCTTACTACCTCGCACGCACGCGCAGTCGTTATTCCGACATGTTACCTGAGGTGCACGTGTGTTCTTAAAAAGATTGCTTTCCAGTCATGCGGTCTGGCTGCCCGAAAAGAACTGGTTCTGGCCAGTTTAAGTGAAAAGGTGCAGGCGCGCGTGTACATTTTTTCCCGCCACATCTCTCCAAACTCCTGCGCTTTGGCCGTACGTCCGGAGCAGAAGAACCCTTGAGCAAGGCCATTATGGCCAGAACCAGTTCTGAGAACTCGAGCCTTTTAAGAAGCTCGGCCTGACAAAGAGCACCCTAGAGGAGTCGCGCTGGGCGTGTTTGTCACTTAATTGGCTTGTTCTCATCAACAGCTCCTCGGACGAATGGGCACTCTAGAGGAGTCGGGTCAGGCGTGTTTGTATCTTGCTGCAGAGGCGACGTTTACAACGGGAATCGACCTCCTTTTGTCCGGTGGGGCAGAACTGAATTATGGCAAGAAAACACGAGTATGATAATAATCCCCGGATAACTAACAAATCAAATCATTTATTTTAGTACATTCATTTGAGTATCACAAAATTAAATGAATTTAAATTAAATAGAATACTGATATATCTGTAAAATAGAAAAACGACATACACGTAGAGTTCGAGACATGTCATTATATGTTTTTTTCATGTAGTGAATTTTTTAGTAATTTATTCGCACCCTGCACATGTGTATTGTTTGTAATGAACGGCAAAGAGTTTTTTAAATTAAATTAAATATATGCTGAAGCGATCGTAGATAAGTTTAATAACTAGCGTGTTTTACTGTGTTGTATGACAGCCCATTTGACAACTGCGCATGCATGTCTGACGGCAAATCGAACCAATCATAATGCACAGAACTACAGACATGTACATTTCGTGGTTGAAACAGCGGCGCCATAACCGTTTGTACACGAACCTAATCGGAGCTTTAGAAATTTGCAGGGGTGGGTGGGGAAGTAAAAAAAATCAGGTATTCGGGTGTTGAAAGGGACAAATTCTACTTTCCGAAACAAAATCTAATATGCAAGCAAAACTAGATGAGAGAAAGCATATTGCACAACAACAAGTAGGAAAAAGTATTCTCGCATAAAAATTCCCGCCCCCTCCTCCGTCAAGACGCAATTGTCCACCCTACTTACCATAAGTGGCGAGTTTATATTTAGCATAGTTTATTTGCAAGATCAACTGTCTTGAAATGCTCTGTGTGGTTTATTTTAGGAAGTTGTTTGAAATAGAGTTAAAAGACGACAGCCCACTTCCGGGATTGATAGAACAAACTTGGGGAATTTTACTCTTCAGCGTCATTAATTAAAACAAGGTATAATAGAGGGAGGGTCGGTTTTTTGGTACTATATAGAAAACAAAAACAACAATCGATTGCGGTGCTTATGTATGGCTACATTTACACGGTACTGGACGGATTTCCGACCGGTAGAAAAATTTGACCGGAGATTTTGTTCACACGGAAAGTCCGTTAAGATTTTCGCCCTGTTCACACGGAACTGACGAACCAGGTTGCAAGGGAATCGTGTGGTTTGAAGTGCGTACGAGTACGCGTAACGTAACGTAACGTAACGGATGAAAAAATCTACGGGATCTTTGGGCAAAAGTATATTTTCCAAAATACACCTCACCAGACGGTTTTCTACTTTGGGGTTTTTATTATACGGAGTGCGCATCCAAGATGTTCCCTCCTGAGTAGTTATATCCGTTCCTTGGTTCGGTTTCAAGGCCCCCCTAAATCGTGTATACCCATCCTTATCTGGAAAACGTAATCTGTTAACATTTAATATGCACTTGCCAATTAGCACAACCAGTTTCGGGAATTAAACCTGGGACCTCCTTCGATTTCGCAAGAAAGATCTGTGTAAGAGCCCGTTTGTACATCGGCCAACGTTGTAGTTACTGATTTGCTACCGTTTTGTGGTTGTTGCTCTTCACATCAGATCCAGATCTGAACAGAATCCAGCGAGTTCGCGTTGATGAAGTAAATTATTGACAAATATCTTGACGATAACCAGGTTTTGTGTGAACCATACCTAACTTGAATTAAATCGAGGATGATTTTAAATGTTCCGTTTGAAGTTAATGGTAACGTTTTGAAAGAAATTTGGGTGTAACTACGATTCACGACTACGGTCTCTAATTTTGAAGACCATACAATAGGGAAGTTAAGGAATGTGCCCATTTCACACTCGACGTCAGGCCTTCCCTTGCGCTAGGTCTGAAATTTAATCAGGGGACGATGCAAAAATTTTTGGAAAGGAGCCTGGAACCCGCAATTCTGAAAAGGGGGGTATTAGTGCACCAAAAGACATACTTCATGTAAAATGTTTCCAAAATTGTCGACGAAAGTGGAGGGGTAGGTGGTGCTGTCGCCCCGTCCCCTTAATCCGCCCCTGATAAAGTGAGTCACTGAAATAGACTAGCAAGTGCTGAAGAATGCTGCTACTATTAGATTTGTTTGTTCGGAATATAGATACACTGCGAGGCCCCAGTTGCCCAATGGTTGGATATCGCTCTCCAGCCGCATAAAATGCTTGAAATGGTCTACTGAAACAAGGATTTATCCACCGGATAGTGTATCAACTATTTCAACAACTGGGTTTAGTATTTGCAGCTAGTTGGCTGTGCAAATGAGCTGCTGTTAGCCTACTGTCTGGTTTAAGAGGGACGGGTTAAAAGATGGTCCGTATGTGTCTGTAAGTGTGTGTGTGTGTGTGTGTGTGTATGTGTGTGTGTGTGTGTGTGTGTGAGAATGCAAATATAAGTAAGTAAAGAGATGGGAAGAGAGCGAGAGAGATATAGAGAGACGGAGGCAGGGATAAAGACTAAGAGAGAGACAGAGACAGACAGACAGACAGAGAGAGAAAGGTGGATACAAAATAATTTTAACCTAAATATACAGTAAAAAGAACGATATGATGTCAAAAACCGTAACCCCCATCCCCCCTCCCCATCCACTTACAGCTCCAAACCTGCAGTCCGTGACGTTACGTCTCTTTCTATCTTATTATCATGGTGATAATTGTGACAGATTGTATTCGCAAACATGTTAACTTAACCACTTGACTTCGGAATGTTTTAGCTTATTTTTTGGATTTTGTTCAAATATTATAGGAAAATATTTATATCCTTTGAGCGGTGTATATACTTAATTCAGTTATCATAAGCTCGTGCTTGAAGTTCAAATTTTGTGCCCTTCAACTTTGTTCTTCTAGATGCTGAAGTAAGTTACTGGCTGCAAGACTAGGGAAACTAGTCAAGCGGTTTGTTTCGTGTCGCTACTCCTAATATATTGAATTCAGTACTGTTTTTAAAAAAACAACCCAAAATTGCACAGTTGGAAAACCGCCGTCTATTTTTTTTAAGTTATTATTGTAAATAGACGGGTAGAAAACCGAAGTAAGCGTTATTTTTCTCTGTCCTATGGTAAAATGTTATTTTAATTTTTCCAAAATTGGACGTAAACTTCCAATTCTCGCTTCCCATAGTAATGAAAAGTCACAATTTTCACACAATAAGAAAGTAAGAATTATAAAAATTTGGAAAATTGACAAAAAAACTCGCCCAGTGTTTAAAGCCCTATCAAGCAAAATTCGCTTTTAAGGCCGATTTCTTCTTGAAATCTTGTGCCCAACACGATTTAAATTGACTACGTTTTAATTACAAGACTTTCCCAAAGACGACTGATGTGTGTTTGTGCACTGCATGCAGAGCGGGAGTAAATGTGGTAACGTTAGCTGCAGGTACCCATTTCATTAACGGTTGTTAATAGTTAATTACCAAATGTCACGTGACGACGCAGGTCTGCAATTAACTGGTGTCTCCTCGTTACCGTGGTCTTCACTAGCGGTAGAAATCATGGAAGCTGACATGATAGATGCATTTTGGATTGGGAAAATGAGCTACGGTTTATGCAACGAACGTATGAAACTTTGATGACCAAGGCTTTAGACGAACAAGGTAAATTAACTTCACCAGTAAGATACAACTTTATATTGCCCCCTATAAACATACAAACACCCGCTCTCAAAACAAGTATGAAAGTATAATTTAGTTAAACAGACACTACAAGTGTGCTTTTAAAAAGCTGGAAAAAAGTCGTAGAAAACGTATTGGCAGTTGTAACCCACTGATTTGTGTTTCACGTGTAACATTTATACAAGTATAACATTTATTCAAACGAAGCTGAAATTACGTGTCTCTTTTCAATCAAAAACCTCACTTTTCCTCTCTGTTTAAATAGTAGTAATTGCTTCTTTTCGTTTCCCAGATCTGCGCGTAGGGTTATTCAAAGTTAGGTTTAGTTAAAACATGCGTTTTCGGTCTCTAACTTGCGAAAAAAATACACATGCGTATATAATTATTTTTAGTCGGTGCAAAGTGAGATAAAAGTATTAACTAAGCATTCATGAATATATAATTATATAAGTTATTAAACGCATGCAAAGTTGTTTTCATTTTGAGGCTAAAAAGTTAAAGCAAAGAAAATTAGTCATTTACGGTGTTTGTAGTGGACTAGATACGGATGAGTTTGTGTAACTAATATGTTACAGTAATATGTTTGTTATCAGCATCATTTGTTATCCGGCCTTTTATGCGAAAGTGTTAAATTGTTCCTAAACATATACTTTTGCAATTCAAATTTAAGTGTGGTACTTTGTCTAGCTGTGGCTGTAAAAACGAAAAAACGACGATGGAGATTGTATTGCTAGAAGTCAAAACCGGGCTATTAAAGCGATTTTGGGGACTGGGTTTGTAAACCCTCGGACCAATATTGAAAAAGTCTTTAAAAGCTAGCTTTATATCAGGAAACTCTATTTTAAATTCGGGTAACTAAACAAGTGTCGAAACAATTGTACAAAATGTAAAAAAGGTTTTTTATTTAATGGGTTTATGATTGGTAGACAATAAGGTCGCGAACTTGAGGTTTCTATAAGTTTTATAGTCGATGTGCCGAAGGGACGTTACTGACGTTGCTAAAACCTGGAACAGGGACACGGGGAACGGTCAATATTAAAAAACATCTGCAGCGATGCTTAACGTTCTTAATTGTTCAAGTTCCCCAGCCTTCGAAGAACTTTTAGATTCTCACACCTCCAAATGCATATTGACCGTTCCCCGACTCATATTGACCGTTCCCCGACTCATATTGACCGTTTCCCGACTCATATTGACCGTTCCCCGACTCATATTGACCGTTTCCCGTTCCCGGTTTGCTAACGGCCTGTGCCAAAGGTGAAGCAATAAAGCGAGCGACCGTCTAACTATTTTAGTACAACTATTATAGATTTGGTATAATGACAAAGGCAATAAATAGAGGATATGTGATAAACGGCACGACGATAACTTAAAGGTTATTGAAACATGGGGGGGGGTGGAGATACGGTTTTGTTGAAAATATCTCTTTCGAGTTCTTTCTAACGAAAAAGCTTTTCAGTCAACGCGAGAAAGAAAAATTCGTTTCTCCACGTGACAATGTAATGATTTTGTTTCAGTTATTATATAGCGAGCCATTAGCCTTGCAACCTCTAGAGCTTGGTGATTTTTAAGGTCACTCAAATAGCATTTCTTGCAATTTGAGTGCAGTTTTGACCATATTTACAAAACATCGCAAGCTGCGACCTTCAATTTAAACCAGTGTAACTATCAATATTGGACCAGAGCGAATTAATTACTCTGTTTTTTCTATGAAACAAACATAACAAACAGCAAAAAAGGCCAAATATCCGATCTGGGCCTCTCCGCATTAACCTAAAAAATTTAGCGAAGTTTGTCTTATTTCACAGAAGTAGACCAAATTTCCCTTGTTCCAGTTCACTCAGGGTACAAAATGAAGTAACTCGGCCACATTTGGTCTTATTAATTCAACAAAATCTTCTTATTTTGAGCCCTGGTGAACTAAAACAAGGACAAGTTAGAATTTGCAAAGTAGACTATTAAGCCTAAAGGATCTATTGCCTGCGCTCATAAAATTGAAACAAGCATGCATTTCGTAAGCAACCTCTTAGTTACCAGCTGAAAAACATCCATCAAGTTTTTTTAAAGCTTTTCTTATTCTTAACGGCATAGTTACCAAAACAATCTGCTCACGCAATACAAAGAACAGGTGGTTTTGGTACAGAACAACCGACAAAAACTAAAGCATTCTAAGTCAAATATAAAAAACATTGCCTATTTATCGGGTCTTTCCGGCCCTAAACTAAGCAAGAAACCCGAGAGACTTTTAATTAAGATTGCTGGAGCGGGTTAGAATTTAGCGATGGGGTTCAAAATGACTTTAGAGGTCCTTGTTTCTGTTGTTATTTTTAAGCAATGCTGTGAATTTGTTTTTTGCCAAAGGGTCCTTTGATGTAAAACACTTGCACACCCTTCTGTTTTTCTTGGTGATGATGATGAAATGGAATAATGATTCCTCCCTTACAGAGGAAAGTCCAAATTTTTTTTAATGCTAAACGAAACTTCGAGGACCTTGAAGCATATATAAAAGAATTGCACGAACTACTGCAAAAAATTAAACAATTTGCAAGAAAATATAGCCATTGGGATTGCAGTTGATTCAGGGAGCGAACGTGTGTCGCGATTATGATAAAACAAAATGCAGACATTTTACAAATAGTGTAGAAGAGGAAAGTCAGCAAGACTGTTGAAGCAGATTTTGCAATTGTTTGTTCACGTCTCCCGTTGCTTCTTCGTAAAGCGAAACTGTTTTCTTCTGCTTGTTTGGTTTTCCGTATTTCATGCAAAGTCAAAACTGTAACTATCGCAATCGCAATAATCAGTATTGCAAATACTGGCGACATGTAATATATCAAGTTTGTTTTTGTAGCGTAAACAGTTCGATAGTAAAACAGTGATTTTGTGCCGAATTCAACATTATGAAGCGAGACAGCTCCGCCAGCAACCGCAACCAAAGCTGTTATCCATGCAGCGAGGACTGCAGCTAGCGCCTTTCTGAGCGATTTCCATGCATAGTATTTCAAAGTATGAGCGATAGCAAAGTATCTATCCACAACCATAATAAACATAGAAGTAAGGTTTAGCAGGACAGAAAGGATTCCAAGAAATACCATCCACCATGCTACTGCGCTGGTAACAAACGATTTTTCATTGCCGAGGTCATATACCATGTAGAGGGAAACATTCACTGAAGAGTTCAAAAATTCCACGAAGGCAAGGTTTGCCAGAAGAAAGTTTGGAACCGTCCACAGCGCTTCAAAACGCGCCACAAGGAAACAAATGGTACCATTGCTGATTAGAGTAGCGATTAAGAAGACAACACACAATGTTAGCTGAATGACGATCACCTCGGAGCTTGGGGCCGTGGAAGTAGTCTGTACTAGCAAAGAGTCGCTCTTCATTCTGCCGTCAGCCTCTTTGACATAGTCTTCACTTGCTGCACGACTCCGGAAGGTTTATTTTTTGGTGGCGTTCTGAAGTTTGTTTTCTATACTTAAAGCTTAGGAGAGCTCAATTAACCAGTCAATCGATCAGTCAACCAACCAATCAAACGCAACAAATGCAAAGTTAAATGATCAAGTTATTTTAAAAACGCCAAAATTACGATAAACCGAGCCTAATAGCACAACTCAAATTACAGTGCGCACGGAATACTGTTTTTTTTGTTCCATATTGAAGTTACGACAAGAAAGGTGACAAATCACCAACCTGTATGAAGTTTTAAACACAATCTTAGTGTTGATTGTCGTGTGTGGAAAGGAAAAATGGTTGCTTATAAAGAAGAAAAGACAAAAAAGAGGTGTCACAAAAATCGCACGGAAGAAAATTATGCTTTTAACATTTGGACAAGATAAATCACCATATAAACTTAAAAGAGTGAACTTCAGCTATTCTTAGCTAAGCTTTTGCGTACCGAAGCTTTCAAATTAAATGCTCCCGACTAATACTTGATTGATTAGTTGGTGCAACTGACTTGGTGAAAATTGATGGATGGCACGTGATGTTTGTATAGAAACACCACCTGTTTGGGAGCGTTTGATGAAGTTCAGTGATTAATCGAATGCGAGGTTCCTCGAATGCAGTAAAAAATTTGAATTCTGTTTGAAAATACTCATTACAGTGCAAGCCCGACTATAGTTTGCTCTGCAAATAATAAACACCTCAGGTGTTTCTTTCTTTCCATGTAGTATCCACGCGATGCCTTCCTTCCTGAAATATGTAAGAGCTAATGATTTCTACAAACGCCGTATATAAAAGAATAAAACAAAAGAAGATAACTTAACAGGTTTTGAGTTGTTCTTCTTCCTATTTCTGTGCTTTTTTCTCTCATATGACGTGAGATATGTTTGTTTATCATAAAGAAATAATCCTTTGTTTGCCAACATCTCCTTCTTCGAATCCAATACATACATTCTCCTTTTCTCCCTCGAATGAATTCTGGTACCGTGGCAACGATGCTGCTGGGATTGTATCTTTCAGCGGATACCATGATCATTACGAGTTTGTTCGAAATATGAAGAGAGGCAGACTTGTAATGAATCGTTTTTTTGATCTGTTACGGTACGGACTGTACGATAATTCTGGGAATGCTCGATCCTGTCCACTGGGGGCATAGAACCGATCGAGTGGGCACGAAAACGGCCATTTTGGAAAAAAAAAGAACAAGCGAGGACAAAAAAATTCGTTGTGTTTATCAATATTTACAGGCGATAGGGGAACTTTAATTTGTTCAGAAATGTACCAAGAATATTAACGAAGGTAAGAACTACAAAATCATGTCTGACGGTTTGTAGCGAACACGTAAAAGTGATTACGGATTTTCGTATCTCTTTTGATTAACTGTACTGCTTTCGATGAATTTTGAGCAAAAATATAAACCCACATAGCTTCAATAGTGTGCAAGGTAGAAAGCCAAAAGTTATTTTTATATAGATATATAGTACATAATTTCAGGTTTCAATTCAGTGAAAACTGCGTGACCGTTTCTATATTTTGCGAGAAAACAAGGCTAACAATAATGTGTTACTGCATTCGATTAATGACTGTACGAATGTTATTTTATTTTTTTTCATCAAACCCCAAGAGTATTTGCCAACGGTTCTTCGAGAGCTAAGGTGGTGTTATCTGTTAATACCACAGCTACAAAAGTATAATCTTTTCCAAGATTTTCGATCATTTCCGAACAGTTTTTGAAATTTTTCAAATTCTGCAAGACTCTTTCCGAACATTTTGAGACATTTTCCGAAGATTTTTTAGAAGATTTTCTAAAACATTCCGAAGAATTCTAAAGGTTTGAAGATTTTCTGGCATTTCCCCCTCTCCCCTACTCTTCGTTTTTTCTCTCTCCACGTATCACTTCTCTTTGCGCGTATCACTTTGCCATCCAAAAACAGTTCCGTCGCCAGCTGCCACTTTCAATTGAAACCAGCTTAACTATCAGTGTTGGCCTAGAGCGAGTTAATTACTCTATTTTTTCTATAAAACAAACTTAACAAACCGCAAAAATGCCAAATATCCGATCCGAGCCTTTCCGCATTAACCTTAAAATTTTAGCAAAGTTTGTTATATTTGGACGGAACAGACCAAATTTCCCTCGTCCTAGTTCACTCAGGGTACAAAATGAAGTAACTCGGCCACATTTGGTCTTATTAATTCAACAAAGTCTTCGTATTTTGAGCCCTGGTGAAATGAAACAAGGAAAGTTAGAATTTGCAAAGTAGACTATTAAGCCTAAAGGATCTATTGCCTGCGCTCATAAAATTTAAATGAGCATACGTTTCTTAAATAACCTTTGGGTTTCCGGCTGAAAAACATCCATCAAGTTTTTGATAGCTTTTTTTTGTATAACAGCTTCACTGTAGCCTGTCCATAGTTACCAAAACCATCTGCTCAATACAAAGAGCAGGTGGTTTTGGTACTGAACAATCGACAAAAACTAAAACTTACTAGGTCCAAGGTAAAAAATACTGTCTGTTTTTCGGGTTTTGCCGGCCTTAAACTAAGTAAGAAATCTGAGAGACTCTTTTAAGTAAGGTTGCTGAGGCGGGTTCAGAATTTAGCGATGGGGTTCGAAATGATTTTAGGAGTTCGATTAAGACGTTATTTAGCAAATATGCTGCCGATTTCGTCAAAATGTGCCTGTGTTTGGCACTTAGGTTTGGGAGGCTCAGTCAAACCATGTGAAACTCCTCTGGATCCAACACAGGTACAAAATGAGCCCGGCGTTGCCAACTACTTGTAACGAAAAGTAACTGATTTATCCCCTTTTTTGGGTATGAGAAACTCGTAAGGACTGAAAAAAGAACTTTTACAACATCTTCGCTTCGGTAGTTTGATTTGACAACAGAAGACGCGCTTTGCCACTGTTCTCGATATGACTCGCGACACTTCAGCGCATTTAAAAGACCAAGGCCTCTAGAATACTTGTTACCTTGTCGACACAAATATATCCAGCTAGAATGCATGTCTGTGCGGTTCCTGATATATTCTGCATGTTGCGTTGACTTTATTTAGTATCTCTTCAAGAAATTGACAGATTTGTCCGCTCAGCAGGTAGTTGATGTTGTTACTGATGTCATTTTTTCAGCTGTGTAGTATATTTTTTTTTTACCAAAGGATCCTTTGATGTAAAACGCTTGCACACCCTTCCGTTTTCCTTGGTGATTATGGTTAACTGGAGTAATAACTCCTCTCGTAAGGAGGAAGTCCGAACTATTTGTACTCCTAAACGAAACTTCGAGGACCTGTAGGCATATATAAAAGAATTACACGAACTACTGCAAAAATAAGCAATTTGCAAGAAAATATAACCATTGGGATTGCAACTGATTTAAGGAGCGAACGTGTGTCGCGACTATGATAAAACAAAATGCAGACATTTTAGAAATAGTGTAGAAAAGGAAAGTCAATAAGATCGTTGAAGCAGAGTTTGCAATTGTTTGTTCATGTCTCCCGTTGCTTTTTCGTAAAGCGAAACTGTTACCTTCTGCTTGCTTGGCGAGACAGTTCCACCGCAACCAAAGCTGTTATCCATGCAGCGAGGATTGCAGCTAGCGCCTTTCTGAGCGATTTCCATGCATAGTATTCAAAGTATGAGTTTCATAGTGAACGTAGGACAACAAAGGCGACGAACTATCAGTCTCTACAAGGTTTAAACACAACTTTAGTGTTTTATGGGCCTTTTTGTGTGCGGAGAGAAAAAATAGGTTGCTTATAAAAGAGAAAAAATTAATAAAAGAGAGGAGCCACAAAAATCGCAGGGAAGAAAATTATACTTTTCAACATCAGTCGGGATAAATGGTTGTATAAATTTTGAAAAGTAAATATTAATTATTCTTAACCTAGCTTTTGTGTGCTGCAGTTTTCAAATAAAAAGCTTCCGACTAATTAGTTGGTGCAACTGACCTCCTGAAAATTTATTGGACGTAAGTAATGTTTGTATTGGAAACACCACCTGTTTGGGAGCGATTGATGGAGTGACAGTAATACCAACTACTGGAAACACGTGTGGTAGTTACTATCTCCTTCATCAAATACGAAGAGTCTTTTTCAATAATTCTTCGAGAGCTAAGGTGGTGTTTACTGTTAATACCACAGCAAAAATTAATTGTCTTTTCCAGGATTCCCAATCATTTTTGAAGATTTTTCAATTTTTTTCAAATTCTCCAAGATTCTTTCTGAACATTTTTGAACACCTTCCGAAGATTTTCGGAACACTTTTGAAGACTTTCCGAAGAATTCTGATGATTTCCGAAAGTTTTCGATGATTTAACGATGACTTTCTTGAGGTTTTCCAGCATTTCAATCAATCAATCAATCATTTATTATAAATAACCATCAAGGAGATTACAAAACTAGCTAAGAGAATATTGTTTAAAACAGTAGCATACGCATATGGTACATGCACATAAATATGCTTTTGGTATTTCAGTACAGCTAAATTACAGAAATGATCTCCAGGATGGAAGGCAGTTCAAAAGAAACCTAGGGCTTATATTTTGAGCTACCTTAATGGAGCTTAATTATTGTTTAATCATTTCCGAAGACTTCCGAACTTTTTTTGGAAGATTTTCCGAAGACTTTCAGAACGCTGCCAAAGAATTTCGAAAACTTTCCATACCCTTGCAAAACATTTTCAATCATTTCAAAATTTTTCAATTAAGTGATGTTTTCGGATGACATTGTCAGTTCAAGAGTTTTGATTGCACATGTGGTACGAAGAACTAATTGCACGGTAGTTAAGAAAAAAATATTCACAGCCAAGCAACCAATGAGAAGCCAGATTTTGCAGGTGTGGTATTTTACAGAAACTTTTTAGCAGAAGTTTTAGTCGTTTCTTAAACTTCACGGCAACATTAGAAAACTAATAGACCAGTTTCGAATTCCCAGTTACCACTGACTACAAGGACCACAGACCCATTTCTGCAGGGTTAACAAGATTTTTACACAAAAAAGATTTTTACAGTTGTACACACGTTCTACGAGTAATCAAACTGTCTGTTGGAGCGGATGAAAACCCGCTATGGAAAATGTAATTGAGAGTTTTGTAGAAAAGATCCGGCTGTTATTTTATTTTATTTATGATTATATATTATGATCATATATGTACATATATATACAATCTCAACTGATGTTCCTTACTTGGTTTCACTAATTGTTTTCAGCCTTGGTAAAAGTTGTCATAATGTGTTTGTATTTAAGTAAGCCCTCAAAACGTGTTTCTGTTTCTTTTTTTTTGGACAGCCGCTGTTGAGTTCACCCATACACAATGAGTTCGACTGTAAATAAGGACGAGAATAACAACCGAGACGCCAACTCGACAAATGGTGACAGTGAGATGGCAAATACGTCCGTTAGAGATGAGATCAGCTCATTAAAAAGACAGATAGACGAAAAAGAAGAAAAAATTTGGCAGCTGGAAGCCAGCGTGAAAATCGAGAAAGAAATGGGAGAAAGATTTGAAGAGCTTCTCAAGTCAGAACAAGAACGGTATCTGGATACTACAAGAGAACTCGAGGCTGTGAAGAAGAAAGAGATAATCCGATCACAACAACTTGCAAAGAGTCAAGGAAGAGTTCAACAACTGCAAGCGATAAACAAGACCCTGGAGCAAAGGGACGGGAGAACTGAAATGATTAAAGAAAAAGATAAGGAGATACAAGAGAAAAAAAATACTATCGAAGAGATGAAAAAGCAGTTGGAAAGTCAAAATAAGGAGCTGAATGAAAGGAAGGAGGCTACAGAGGAAGCCCTAAGTGTTTCTGCAACCCAAAGACAGCTCATAGCAGATAAGGACCAGGAGCTCCGAAAACAAAATAACTTGATTGAGGAAAAACAACATCAGATAGAATTTTTGGAAACTGAAACAAAGTTGAAGGCAGAAGAGGCTGCTGAAAAACTTAACCAGAAAAATAAAGAACTGGAAGAACAATTGTCCGTAGTTACGGAAAAGGAAAAAAAGATAGCGAAACTTGAGAAGATTTCTAAAGAGCTCGAACTCAAATGCGAGAAGACGGAGAAAGAAATGGAAACTGGAGTTGCTGTTGCAGCACGTAGGCAGCAGGAATTGGTCGAGCGTTTACGACACCAAAACGGGCAAATGGAGGTACTAAAAGAGAAATTGCAGGAAAAAGAGACCATTTCAAAGGAATTGAAAGAAGAAGCGAAAAAACTAGAACGGGGTGCCCTTTCAAAAGAAATGGAAATACAAAAGCTGATGCAGAGTTTAAAAGAGCAGGAAAAAGCTTTAACAGAAAAACTAAAAGAACAAATGTCTAAGGAGCTTGAGAAGTTTCTCGAGGGCCAACGTTCTAGAATTGGCGAACTCGAAGACGGAGTGCAAGCAAAGAAACTGGAATGCGACAATTTGAAAAGGGAACTTGACACCAGAGACACTATCATTGAGTCCCAACTAGACAAACTAGAAATTTTACAAAAGTCAGTCATTGAGCGAGAATCATCCGTTCAGCAGGTAACCGAAGAACTGGTAGAACTCCAAAATGCAAGAAACGAGGGAATCAATCGGCTAAAACAACTTGAAGACGAAAAACAAGATGTTTCTCTGCAATTACAAGAAGAGCTTCGAAGAGAAAGACAATCAAGTGAACGATTTATCAACGAGCTACGAACAGACATTCGAGACTTGGAGAGTAAACTCGACGAAGAAAAACAATCGGCTGTGAGAGCAATGAAAGAAACAGGAATAAGAGAAAAAGAGGTCCTCTTGGAAAAGGGAATTCTGATCGAGCGTTTGGAAGATTTTCAAACGCAGTTTGAGTCTGAAAAGAAACGATATCAGGAAGAAAAACAAAAGCTTGCTACTTTAGAGTCAAGAGCAAAAGAAATGGAGAAAACATTTAAAAACGAACTGGGGTCTATTGAGGATGAGTGTCATCGACTTAATAAAGAAAATCAAAGGCTCCAAATTCAAGTCGAACAAATTGAAGGCTTACAAAAAGAACTTGAAAGCAAAAATGAAATGCTTTTTTCAGCTGAAAGCAAACTCGAAGAACTTATGAAAGAACGAGAAATCGAGAAAAATGAAATGAAGGGAGTTATAGAAGAAAGAAATTTGCTGGTGGAGGGATTAAGACAGGAACTTTCTGAGATCAAAACGAGATTGGAAGACGAATGTCTGCAAAGAGAATCTGCTCGAATTCAAACTGAAAACCTGGGAGAGATAGGGATATCACCAGATATTAAAGATTTAACCAGAATGGCTATTGAGCAGATTAAAAGAGATATCGAAACAGAGTGTAACTATGAGGAAACTCTCAAAGAACTAACAAAAATAAATGAGTGCTCTCCTCATATGAATGAGAGAGAAAGCGAGGTAACTGGAGAGAGTAATATCTTAAAAATGCAGACACTATGGAACATCTTACGCATGCCTCTTATTGTACTAATGCTGGGCTTGTTTTGCTCTTGCCTGCGGGCTCACACTCATATCGCAATTGTTACAATAATTGTCATACCAGTTGCTTATGGTTTTGTTAAAGGATTTACTAAGTTATCAAACATCATTTCCTTGAAGAACTATCTTCTAAGGGAAAAGTCCCGATTGTCTACTTTCAAAGAATCAATCAAACAACTAATTGAACGATTAGCTGTCGAGCGTTCTCTCACAGACTGTTTGGCAAGAACCGTTGAAAACCTCGAGGTCGAAGCTCGCGAAGGTGAGCGAAAAGAAGTGGAAATTCTGAAAGAAAAGAAGGCCAGCATAGAAAAAGAATTGCAGGAAAGAGAGAACTTGATCGATAAACTACAACTAGAGGTTCAGATAGACAAAGAAAAACAAGCACAATTGGAAAAGTTGACGAAATTGCAGCAGGGCGACACAAATCAAGTTCGACATATGCAAAGTGTCATTGACAAACTCGAACTTGTTCTTATTGAAAAAACTACAAATCAAAGTGTTAACTTTTACCAGTATGAGGAACTAAAAAACGCTATCGACACAATGCGAGAAGAGCGGAAGCACCAAAAACTGTTAGGAGAAGGGTACAGAAAACCGGTCATTAATTTAAAGGTGAAAGATGTTAATGGCCCTGGTTTGAAGATTAAGGCTGTAATTCTAGCCACTGTCATTTCCTCGACAGTATTGCTTGCCTACTCGGTCCAGTCTTCGTCAATCTGGTGCGCAGTCTTCTCTTGCATGACCATGGTTCTTTGCGCCGCCATCTATATCTTCTGTATGTGGAAACAAGTTAAAAGTTACAAGTCTCGTCTTGATTTCGAGGCAAGGACAGTGCAAGGACGCATGCGCGAAATAGAAGAACTGACTGATTTACTGGACCAAGATCATGACGTAATAGTAAAACAAAGGGAAGCTATTAAATCACTTGAAACACGACTCAAGTTTAAATACGAAAAGAGCAAAAATCAAAACCACGGAATTGTTCAGCGTTCTACAAAGCTTGGCAAAGCTGAAGAAAGCGTGGGTGCAAGTGATAACTCTAACAGCGATGTTGACGATGTTGAAGTCCAAACTATTTTAGACAGGCCAAAAAAACTTCAAAAGCAAGTTTCTGAACTAAACGAAGAACAACTAGAAGTAGTGAACGGTCTTAAGCACGCGGCTACTGATATCATGAGTTTGTCATCGACCAAACAACAACTCTTGAGAGCAAAAAATGATCAGGAAATGGAAACATCGTTAAAAAACACTAAACTTGATTGGAAATCGACCACTTTTGTTTCCATCTGTTCGATAATTGCAGCAGTTTTGGCTTTTTTCAAACTGTATAAAATTGCTATTGCAATAGCGTTTTTATTACTTGGTTTTGTATTCCCCGTTGCTTACCAACATTTCAACATCCGATTGAAGTCAGCTAAACAACATAAGCAAACAAAAACAATATACCAAAAGAAACATGATAGTTCTTCAACAAATGGTATAAAGCAAAGTTCTTATGACGTATTTTTTACTGTCGTTGTGATAGCGGCTGAGATTTGTATTAAACTTCCAAGAAACTTGTTGAGTGGAATTCTTAGCATCTGCTTTCTCATTGCGTCAGTAGTTTATCGACGAAAGTTGTGCAACCAAATTTTAAATAAAGATAAACTCGTTGAAGAACTGACGAACGAGATCAGTGAAAGAAGGCAACTTTGTGAAAGCTACTGCGAAGAAATAGAAGCTGTAAAAAAGCTACTAGCACTCGAACGAAGCTACACTAAGCATGAGGAAAAGAGAAACGAAAGTGGATTAAACAAGTGCCATGCAAAACAGAACGAAGATTATGATGAACTGAAAGGCAAAAACGATAACCTTTCTAAAGAGTTAGAAGCACCTAAAACAAAGGAAATTGAACTCGATGACAAACATTCCCAAGAAGTAAGAGGAATTGTGGAAAACAGGGAAGTTCTTGTGAAGAACAGTTCAAAAGAAACGGAGTCGCGTGAAGTAAATGGACAGTTAGAAGATAATAGAGGAAAAAGCGAATTCGAAGAATTGCGACTGCGAGATGAATTTCCGAAAGAGGAGGTAGAAAGAGTGAGAAGACAACTGGCTCATTTAAATGAAACAAACAATTCAAAGACAAAAAAGGAGGACAGAGAAAACATTCTGAAACTTCAAGAAAAGAGTCGAAGTCACCTCGTTGAGATCGAAAAGCTTAGGAAGCAGTTGGAATATTCAGCAAAGGATGAAAAAGCAAAAATTGCTCAACTCCATATGCAAAACCAACTTCAGCAAATTGAAATAGAGAATCTGCGGAGAAAGCTGGTTGATGCTACAAACTCCAAAAAGATAACGGAAGAAAAAGTTCGTGCTCAGAAATTTCAAGAACAGAAAAAGCTTCACCGACTAGAACTTGAAAAACTACAAAAAGAACTTGAAGAAAGTCTTCGAAACAGAGGCCATGCAGAGCTTCAGCAACTGAAAGCTGAAGTGGAAAAGCAGAAAAGTAAAATGAAAGAGATGAGGTCAGAACTGGAGTATGAAAAAGAACGTAATTGCATTCTGGATCAAGATAGGAGGCGGAGTCAAGAGCATAGTTTGGTGAAAATAAAGGAGGGGAAACGAACCATTGGTGTGGAGAGGCGCTTGTCAGGAGGTGGTAAGGGTCTGGAGGTTGTAGCAGAGGAGACCTATGACGGAGAGGAAACAGGTATCAAACTATTATTTTAAAGGCGTTTCCATTTTCATTGTTTTTGTCTTTATCATCCTCATCGTTATCATCATCTTTATCATTATCACCATCAGCAGCAGCATCACATCCATCAACGTGTTAACGTTTCCCTGATCGTGGCGTGGTTGCGGTCCTTGTTGTTGTCATTATCGCCATCGCCATCGCCATCGCCATCATTACCATTATCGTTTTCATTATCATTATCATTATCATTATCATTATCATTATCATTATCATTATCATTATCATTATCGTTATTATTATCATTGTCATTATCATTATCGTTATCGTTATCGTTATCGTTATCATTAACATTATCATTATTATTAACATTATCATTATCATTATCATTATCGTTATCATTATCTTTATCATTGTCATTATCATTATAATCATCATCATCATCATTACAAATCTCCTTCACCATCATCATCATCATTTCCACATTTCAATATCATTAGCAGAACAACCAGCACAAGCATTAATACTGTCAATAGCATTAACACTCTCTGGCACTGACACTGGCATTCGAACTAGCACTAGCAACAGCAACAGCAACAGCAACAGCACTAGTATTATTATTAGCATAAACTTAACCGCGCATTAGCATAAGCAACATATGTAGAAAAAACATTAACTCCGCGGCTAACTATATTTTGTTCCTCCCAGGAGATTCTGCGGATGCACGGGGGGTCCTGTACTGGTTGGGAACAAATAGAGAAGGCACGTCTGAGTGGGCCAACCCTGCAGATTCTTATCTTGTTCTCATTACTCGTTCGTCTGATGGTCATGGTCATGCGGCCGATATCGCTGGTCGCAAGTTGCTGTCGTGTAGTACCGGTAACAAACCCAACCAGTGGTGGAGAGTCGACTTTGGGAAGAACCGCTCTATATCCCCTGTGGCGTACAGTGTTGTTCATGGGTGGAATGATGGCGATGGCGCCTTACGCTGTTGGGCACTCGAAGGTAAGGACTATCTCAAACCTTCTTCCAAGAGTTTTGTCGGCTACTTTAATACAAAGGCAAAATGATGGCTGCAAATTTTATAGATGGATTTCTTGGGGTTATCTTGGATTTGTAAACTGCGCAAGATAAAAGCGCGAGAACAAGTTTGGCAGATGGTCTAGAGTATTTCAGATGAACTCGGAGCTGAGATTCTCCTCTTATTTGTGGCATAACTTTGACAGATTACCAATGTGTACATGGCCTCGGCTAGATGCTTATTAAAACAAACAAATTAATGGAAGTTTCCAACTTTTGTTTGGCTATCTAGCGTGCGATTCTAACTAAGGAACCGGTCTGTGTTTAAGTTGAGAGAAGGGAGTGGGAATCGAGGAGAAACATGTTTTCCTCTAGAACCATTTGGGATCTCCTTTAGCAAAAGAAACCTTAATTCGAAGGGACCCTGACTTGTTTGGCTACCTAGGGGCTTCCACTTCACACTATTTCAAATCTTCAAGATTCATCTGCTCAGGCCCTGTTCATACTAATGTGTTTTTGAAACCCTCCGTTTTAATTTGATCGAAGACGCATCCATTGCTCCGCGCTCACAACGTTTTCTCCCATCCACACTTATGCAACGCCGAATCGTTTGCGAAAACGATAATACCTTGTTTGGAAAACCGTAACCCTGCTGACAAATAAAATCATTTGTCATAAATTGGTTTAAACAAAAAGCAAAACCATGTTCAAGTGCAAGCACTCCATTAAAGTCAGTAGCAGCAATAGCAAACTGGAACGACCAAAGTCCATCCACCACCATATTGAACTTGAAATTGTTGCCGGGCAGGCACAGGCAGTTCGAGGCGATGGTATGGATTGGGGACGACAATATTTGACTTTGTCATCACATGGGTCAAAGCCAATGAGGTCACACTACCGTTTTCGAAAGGCTTCGTTTTCAACTGTCCACTCCAAGACGATGCACTGCATTCTCAAAAGTCTCCGTTTTCAAAAGCGTTTTCAAATGTCTCCGTTTTTGATGACGAAGGACTGCGTTTTCCATCGTTTTAGTTTGGATTCTGATGCGTTCTCAAATGAAAACGCGTTAATGTGGACGGGACCTCGCGTCCATAAAAAATAGATAACTTCCTTAGATTATCCTCCATCCCCCTAGTTTTAACAACGACCGGTTCCCAAGCTGTTACTTTTAAGATTAATCATGAATTTCGGTTAACAGCATTACAATTCATGTCGTTAGGTTCATCAGATGGTAGAATGTGGGACGTTCTCCGTCAGCATGAAAATGACACCACACTGAACACTGGATACGCTGTTGGATTTTGGAAGGTCAGCGGTGTCGTGAAGAACTACCGCTTCCTGCGCGTGCGTCAGACTGGCTTGAACTCCTCAGGTACACACGCACTGCGCATGTGTGGCTTTGAAGTCTACGGACAGTTAGTGATTTCGGAATAAAAGAAAATACTGGACTCTGAACTGGTAGCCGCATTCAAGCTTCCTAGTACTTGTTATTAAGGGAATTACCAGCTTATTTAATTGCTTTAAGATAGTGGCGGGGTTTCCCCAAATTATGTACATGTAATAATTTGAAGTTTTGTTTGACAGAATGTACGCAGCTAAATTGTGCTTTGGCGATTGCCAAGGCCTTGCTTACCAAACAAACTGTTCTTTTCGCGAACGTACAAGCGAAATGTGTTTTGGTTTTGCTCACCTGATTTACCGACAAAGTCATTTCCTTCAGTAGCAAATTGTAAATATATCAGTAACTACATATTAAAGATGTCGATACTTTATAGCAATTAAACTTAAATTTAGTTTTTGTGTTAAACATTCGTTTTAGTCTAACATGTCAGTGTGACGTTTCACTATTGAAAACTACCATTCACTTAATACTTTATTGAAAGATTTTCTGTTTGACTGCAACAGTTGCTTTACGACTACAAGGCACGTGTATATACTGGTATACTAGCACAGTACAGCCACACTTAATTGTTGGCATGATATAAATTGGTCTCTGTACCTGTAGCTTTTTCTGATGTTATATGTCAATGTTAATGACCTATCTTAGCTTTTAATAAAAGAATAAAAAAGTCATTTTAAATAAGAACTGTATCTTTTACGCTGCAAATGGAACTACGCTGGTTAATTAAGGTCTAGAAAGTAGTAAGTTAAGATGGTTCGAAGCAGTTTCCACTGAAGTTTGTGAAAAGCTTACTTGTTTAAAGTAAAAGATAACTGCTACTTGTTGAGAGCTGATGTTACAGTGACTTTTTAGCTTATCAACCCTTGTACTCCCACAGACATTTTGGTTGCCATGGTAACTTAACAGGACCTCAAATACAACTTATTTCTAGCTTTCGACTGCATTTTACACAAGAATGAGAAGGTGAACCTCCTTTTTATTGCATCAAAAATCGTTTGCACACCAAGGAACACATTCAAAGAATTTTTCAAAAAGTTCTGTCAAGAAGTTTTTGCGCCACCTTTAGCAACATTCTGAACTGTTAAAGTGGCGCAAAATCCTCTTGACAGAATTTTTTGAAACTTTTTTTAAAAAATGTTCCTTGATAAGTGAACAATTTTGACACAAAATCTAGAGGCTCACTGACTACTTATTCTACAAAATACAGTCAAATGTCAAATTAAGGGTGCCTTTAAGGCCTCGCTAAGCTGCCATGGAAACAAAATCTCCGATTGGAGGACAAAGGCTGATAGCTGATAACCAAATTAGTACAAATACATCATGATGTACGAGAAAACCTTTCGTAAAGTTCAGTGGCACAGCAAAATGAAAAACAGTTGGGAGCCACCTTAACAATGGCCAGCATTTGGCCACAGGAGGCCCAAGATCAATACGAGTGTTTTAAAGTTGAGACTTTGAATGCGGGAGTTTCAGAACTCTGATCATTTTATCTATAACTAATTAGGCAAATGTGATATTTCAACATGTAATCAGACAACGTTCACATAGAACCTGGGTCTTCTGTGGTTTATTCCTGACAATAATGTCACGTAGATCCAGTTTAGAAACCAGTGAATGATATTGAATAGTTTCTGTGCGCTTTTTTAGAAGAATAAAAGATAACTAATGTAGATATCAGTCTCCTTTGTTCTGTGTACGTTAAAGAACTCTGCCAATTTTGTACAATCATGATAATATTAATAATAATAATAACAAAAGTAATAACAATAATAATAGTAATGATAATAATAATAGTAATAATAATAATAATGGTAATAATATTAATAATAATAATAATAATAATAATAATAATAATAATAATATTTGTCTCTGTCTTTTGCTTGCGTTTGCGCGTCTGCATTTGATTTCGCACGAAATCAAGAGCAAACGCAAGGGCAAGGCGTGCGCAAGAGATTTTAGCTATCGAGCCCGAGCCTCAGCTTGTTCTTAAATTGTTCTTAAATTTTGGTCTATCTGAGCCTCATTGTTCTTATAAAAAAGCGTGTAACAGATGTTTGCTATGTAAGAAGGCGCAAGGCAATTCGTTGTCTTAACTGGTATGCCGGTGTAAATTGTATAAATGGGTGAAATACGTGCTCACGACGCTTAGCTCCTACAACTAATCTGGTAGCTGGATTTTCACATACGCTGCGGTGTTCCGCGAATCTTTGTATCATATGGTAGGAGAGGGAACATTTTTGTGCAGGAAGGTGAAAAAAGGACGGCTTCAGGAGTTGTAACTATTTTGAGGTGTAAACGAAAGAATGTTGCTATTATTGTTACTGTTTTGTAATTGCAAAATTCTTTGTTGCACAGAATCAATTGTAAAAAGGTTTTGCATGCTGTCAAGTTTAGAAAATGCGTAAAGCCTAGCCTTCTTATCAAAGTTGAAATGAGCTAGGCGTCCTATTTTATACTTGTATTTATTTTTTTAAACATGCAATTTTTTACCTTTTTAGATTAGGTTTACAAGCATAATTTAAGCATTCCAAGAAAACTAGCTATGATATCTATTATTATTATTATTATTATTATTATTATTATTATTGTTGTCGTCGTCGTCGTTGTTGTTATAGTTATTATTACAAAAAATAGTAGCGTTATTTTATACCATCGTCTCGTTTCGTCACGGATTCATTATTCCTTTTTGCCGAAGTCGTGAGTTTCGAGCCAGAGGCCAAGGGCAGTTTCGGCTGGAAAATTGTCTTGGGATATTTGAAGAGCACTTTATCTTATCACATTAAGGTCGTTGTGTGAAAAATTTTCAGTTGGGTGTCTCTTAAATGGCATTTCTTACAATTCTGAATATATTTATAAAATGTTGGCAGATTTTACCATCTGTGTAATTCAAAACCACTAAAAAACCGTGACCCCCTCCCCCTTTTGAAGCTCTGAACACCGAAAAAAAAAGGAAAAAAGAAACACGCCAAGCTCCCATCATGGTCAAAGTTGCAGTGTCTGCAAAAATCCTGGAAACGAGGTTGATAGCCCTGCACATCCTGGCCTTGAGGCGGCCTCCCCGTTTTCGAGTGTGCTGGTGTGTCAGCCGAGCAATCTGAACGAGTTTCCGGATCTGCGCTGTAACCGTTTTGTGTTGTTCATTTCATCGAAAGTCTTTTCGAAGCAAATACTATTCAGTGTTGGAGATTTCAGCGTATCAATTGTTTCTTAGTGCTGTCTATTATAACAACAAACTGACAAAGCCTTCTCTGGTGATGAATTTATCGACTGGTTTAGTTATGGGGCTCGAGAACAAGTGATCAAAAGACTGCTGATCGATTCCCTTCTGTCGGCCGTGCGTGTGCAAGAACAGAGTTCTTGAGTTTAGCGTGGATAGACTTACCATAATGACGAACATGCAACAGTTCAGGTGCGTTCAACTCATGGATTGTAAAGAGAACTTGTTCTTCGGCTGACGGGAAATATTTCAATCTTTGTTTCAGTTGGTATCATGGTCATATGACTCGAAACCAAACCGAGTCGGTTTTGAACAGTCGACCTTCTGGAACATATTTGGTTCGCGATAGTAGTTCTATACCTGGAGACTACGTCTTGTCCGTCAGGTAGGCTTTCTTGTGGTTTGTATGGCCTCCCTTAATAAGGAAACCTCCCAAAAGAATTAGAAGCAAAATGATTGACTCGTTTCTTTTCCTGGAACTAACTTAGACTTGTAAGTAACGATTTATTGTATGTTGCATAGTGTGTTTGCAAAACAGAAGACGCGACTGTGACAAGTTGAACGTGCTCTTGGGAAAACTTTCCCAGAATTACATCTGTCTGAGAAGGCTGAGAAGTATTTTTATATCCATATATTTATTAGCATCCGATTCCCTGATTTTTTTCACTGCATTGGATGCCACATTCAGAAGTTCAGATCGACCATGTGTGCAGGTTTGCTCGTGTAGTTGTTTTTCATAAATAATGAATGGTTGGGCTGCAAACCTGAATGCCATCAAGTTTAAAATAGATTGATCGAAAGCTCTTTGTAAGTACTGTTTTGGCGGCTCATGCTTAATTGGTAATGAAGAAAAACTGGTTATTCGTTTTGTATACAAGCATTTTCAAAAACTAGATTTCATATTGGGAGATTATATAGTTCCGTTAAAGAGCGTGTGAAAGCTCATGATCTCTCCGAGAGATCGAAAGTGCGAGTAGCGGCATACGTTCGGAGTATGCATTCCAACACATTGCACATGTTCGTTGGTATTTCTTCTTTGAATTTTAACAGTTGCCTCGTGTCTAACTGCCAGTTCTGTGAGAAGTTAACGGCGAATTATATGAGTATCTTTCTCAGGGAGAGGTCGCCACTGCGATCCCAACATAGCGTTGCACTCTAAAAACATTGCACAACTTGTCAATTTCTACAATATTTCTTGTGTAGAATTATTGTAAAATGTTCAGTTTGTTGTTATTGAACTACTGACAGTATTTGTAGCATTAATATGGGCTGGCTGTGAGTTTAACTTTTTTCCTTTCTTGAATTGAGTTTAAAAAAATTACTCTAGTTTGCGAGTTACACACATATTTTGATAGCACTGTTGTCAAAATCCGGAGTTAAGACAATTAATTGCCTTCTTATAGCTTATTAATTTAGCATGATTGAAGACAGCCAATGTAAGCTGCAAATTTAGTTTTCAAACGAAACTGTTTTCTCTACACCTTCATTGGATTTGTAAGTCAATCATTTTACGTCCGTGTTCACATTTAAAATGAGCTTCCTCTTGCACATTTTGACACTCATGATAATTACTTGAAAGTGACACTTTCACAAAGTTTGATCATTAAATTCTGCTAGCTGCTTAACAATCAGCTTTAAAGTTGGTCAAATAGAGAAACATTCACACGGCAGTGTGACAAAGTGTAAATATATGACTAAGTATATGTTTAGTTGAACCAAATTGTTGATAATTTTCTGTGGGTGTTTTTGGGATTAGAAACAATTGTCACGTACAAATATAATTGCTTCATCAAATTTTATAAATTACTGGACTCATACATTTAATCACCAAAACCTATTTGGTCATTTCTGTCTTGGAATACAATGCACTATTCTGTGATTTAAAATTATTTTCATTCTTCATACCCTTTTTGACCTACTGAATTCCTTGAAAAATATTTTGCATATAACAACTTTCTACCTGGAAGTCAATCTTTTAAGATCCCTGAATTCCTTGAAAATTGTTTTTAGGTATAACAGTTTTCTACCTGGAAGTTAACCGTATTTGCCCCCCTCTTTAATTTTTAGGTACAACAGTTTTCTTGAGAATTAATGTTTTAAAGGGCAGTATTGTGTTAATGGGTAATTCACACACTCCCAATAACATATCATACATGTACTCGTGTTTTGAATGTACTGTATTCCATATGTTCATGTTATTCATTATGTTGACAGTTGGTAGTGTTATCACTGTTGTGTTTTGTCAAGTTTCAACAACTTTATATGATTTCCTGGAAAAAAAACATGAATTTTATCCAGTCATGGGAGATGAATGCTCTATGTTTAAATTTAAGGTGTAACAAAATACATTAGGAATATCCACTGCTCTCTTTGAGAATGTACAAATCAAAAGACAAAACTATTATAACTGACTTTTGACTGAGTTCTCAATTCTCTCTATCTTAATTATTTCACTATTTTTCTTTAAGTGTAATCTTTGGGAGAATTTAGCTTTTCCTGCGAAGTCATTTACATCTGTTTTGGACTAGGCACATAATTTCTTTGTTTAAGGATGGTTGAATCTAAAATATCCAATCTTTCTTATGGTGAAAGATTAAACTTCATGGTAAGGGGTCACAATGAGAACTGTACTGTATGGTTGAACAAAATCTATCAGTTTCTGTACAAAGATCCATCAGCTCAGTGGTTTAAAGTCATACATAAATTCTCAACCAAAATTTAGATGCTGAACTGCTTAATTTTGCTAGTTCATACTTCCTAGAATTCTTGTGCTACTTTGGAAAACATGCATAATTATAATTTATATTTCCTTCAACATACTCTGGGTTGTGTAAACTGATAGAGAAACCAGGATATCAGTAAAATAAGTTTGAGATGAAACAAAAAGTCTCTAGAGCAAATCTTATTGTGGGTTCTACTAATTAGGTCTGGAAACTGAAGTGAATTATAAACATGGTTATGTGAACCGAACCACATTTGTATTGGTATACATACTGTATGTATACATTTATTTAAGAAATTAATATACATATGTAAACAATTAATTTTCCTTTGAAAAGCACTTAGGGGTATGTCTATCTAAGATGTTGTGTAAATGGACCTTTCGTTTTGAAAAAAAATTGCAAAGAATAGAATTATCTCCTTTCATTTACCAAGCATTAATAATAGCTAAATAGTAATAATATTATTATTAATAATATTAAATTATAGAGATATTATTAAAAACAATAATAGTAAGATGGTAATAGTAATAACAATTGGCACCTGCCATGTGACAAGTTTGTTTTTCCTTTCTCAATTTCTCTTACACTTGTCTCTGGTTACATCCAATCATATCAGAGTAAAATCTCTGATGATGACCATTCGATGGAAACATGCTTACATCCAGTAACATGCTAGCATTTTTCTTAAACATTTTAAAATTGCTTTATGGCTGATGTTGTTGTGAGTAGTTCTCATGCTGCTTTTAACATTTAACATTGATTCATCTTCCATCCACAGTGAGAGCGCAAAAGTGAGCCATTATATTATTAACAACAAAGGAACTGTATATCAAATAGGGGAACAAACATTTTCAGATCTTCCAGCTATCATCGAATTCTACAAAAAGCATTTCCTCGATACAACAACACTAAAAGAACCGGTAAGTGCCTTTTTTTTCATTGTTGTTTGGTCAAGTGAAAAAGTTTACATGTATCAAGCACTAGACAAATATTTCTTGCTGCATTCACAGACTAAATTGTTAATGGATATAATGATGAATGTGATAAGATAAAGAGTTCTACAAATATCCTGTGTATAACCTTAGCAAAAGCCCTAGAAAGGAAATGGGCCCACAAGGAGAAAGAGAAAAATCTCTGACACCGGTGGGAATCGAACCCACGACCTCCAGAACAGATCACTTTTGCTCTACCAACTGAGCTACAGGGCCAGATGGGAGCTCATTGTGGGTAATTAAGATGATAATGAAGTGGCATATGAACAAGTGAGGGGGTAACCAGTAAGGTTTTGCCGCTGAGCACCAACAAATAGATATAATGATAATTATGATTGTGATAAGATAAAGTGCTCTACAAATACCCCATGTAATACATTCTGAGCAAAAGCCCTAGAAAGAAAGTGGACCCACACAGAGAAAGAGAAAAAATCTCTGATCCCTTGGGGGACTCCAACCCATGACCTCCTGAACAGATTGCCTTTGCTGTATTAACTTAAAGCCAGATAGGAACTGGTCATCACCATGGGTAATTAAGATGGTAGTAAAGCAGCAAATGAACATGGAAGTTCTTTTAATTAATAACATGATGATCCCTTTGTTATGGTAGGTTGTTAGAGAAGTTGCTAATGAACAAGTTAGGGCAGTGTATGACTTTAAAGGAAAGGTATGTATTATTATTTTTTTTACATGATACCAAATGCTATGAAACCCTTGGGTTGAAAACTTAACGGATCTCCCAGTGTCTTGTCGGGGCAAAAAAAGGGTGTAGCACCCTCTATTTTTTTAGTGCCCTGCATTTTTTCCAGAACACCCATCTGATTTTTTAATTAAGCCCCCCACTATTTCTTTAGATTTTTTGCTGATGTCCTTTCCAGTGTTTTTCTTAAGGCTTGGGAAATGGGGTACACTGAGTGGGAAAGCAGGTACACCTTGGTTGGAAGTCATCAAGCGCCGAAGGTGCAAGCATCTAGACGGGGCTGGGGGCATCCCCAAGAACATTTTTGAAATTTAGAGTCCTGGAAAATGATGTAATTTTGTGCATTTGGGGACTTTAATAAATTTGCCAGGGCGTCCAGGAGAGCAAAATTGAGGGCACGGGGGAGGGAAAAGGAAGTCCAGTCCCCACTCTTCGCCCTTCCCTTCCTCTGTTCTTTTCTGTTCGTCTTCCCTTCCCGACGCCCTGGGTTTCCGAGGATGGCCTTTGCTGGGGAAAGGCGGTACAGCTACGGGGGAACGTCGGTACAATGTACCGGTGTACCGGCCTTAAGAAAAACACTGCTTGCTGTAAGTTTTAAAAAACATGGTTAATTTTTGTTCATTATTAGACACAATTACTCTCCTTTAAATCTTTCTGCATTTTTGCAAGAAACAGAAGACAAATCCTAAAGGAAAATTCTTCACACAAATTGACTTGTCATCACATATTCAAGAAAAGACCAAAGGTTTTTGATTGTGATTGCAAACCTGTGTTCAGAATGTGTACATGAGCTTGGTCAGGGATAGATTAGGCCAGACAGTTTATATTTTATGCTTTATGGGTACACGGACATGAATTTTCATGAAAAAAAAATAAAATAAAATCAGCATGTGATTTCCTTGATAAAATTAATAATATGCAAATTTTAGAAAATGCCAATGTTTTGGAATATTATTTTCTTTTCCAAACATTTTAATTTGAGATTGTGTGGAAAAGTGACTCGAATGTGACTTTTGTGTTTTTTTCTTATTATCAAATACAAGTCTGAAGTAGTGTTCTGGTTGGAAAATGTACACTGACATTCATACATGATAACATCAAGAATTATTTGATACGTTTTTGTAGTCTTCAGAGTCAGGTAATAAATTCATAGCATTTATATTTCTTTTATAAAAATTTTTTTTAATACTGTACTTTGTCATCTTTGATATATTAAACAAGTACGATAGTTTTTGTTATTATCACTTATGCAAATTGCAACAGTATGTGAAAATGAAGGTTCCACATAAAGTGCCGTCTTGATTTTGTTTGGATTTAATACGCATCCCTTTGGTAAATACAGTACCTATCAGAACAGATCGGTTGTTTGTTCCTCAGGTTAATGCTTCATAAGTACATGTACAATTACATTGTTTTTATCTTTCATAGCCTGCGTTGCAGCCAGTGTAAACCTCCGGTATACACAGTCTGCGAAACGGATACTGATATCTTGTTCTTGCTTTCGCCCGGATATGTGTACTCGTATCTGATTGGTCGGACTGGTTTCTTACGCGCTTTGTAATTGGCTAAAAGTTTGACATGCGATGAGCATGAGGTTAAGAAAGCGTGACTGTGATGTTGTTCTCTTGACCTTTGGGCATAAATATTCTATTTTCCCTGTTTTGTATTTGAAAAGATTTATGTCTCATTCGTCGAAGGTTGTGATTTATGCTTGCGTGAATTGATAAACCTAAAGAAAGATTTTCTCGAGAACAAGCTTTTGGGATCCGTTACGCAGACGCTATATATAGTAAAATAAAACTGTCAACACCGTCTGCACCGCAGGCTAATCTTTCAAAGCAGATACTTGTTTGAGAATAAAAGGAATTTATGTAGAAAAAATTGCAGAAACTTGAAAGTTTAGCTTTTTACTGTTATGCAATACATGATACTATTGTGAAAATAAGTCACCCCTCTGTTTCTCCCAACAAGAGCACTGTCTCTTGCAGCCACAGAAAGCTCTCTGACAAAGCTTCAAGGAAAGTAGAAGCAATGTGAAAGTGAAGGAACTGCTTCATCTATGTCTTTAACTATTCACTCCCCCCAAGTTTATCAACATCTATCACTTCCTTGATGTGCTATTATGAAGTTAGTTGATTGGTAGTAACAGGGATTGAGATTGTGCCCCCCCCCCCCCCCACTCGCACCCCAGTCACCAGTGACAAGTAGATTTTGATCTGGGTACCTGAAATTGGTCCATTGTTTTGTGAGTAAGGTAGTGGAAATAGATTCCTTCAGACCAATATGTAAGCTTCACATGTTTTGATCTTAAATCCATTTTGCAAACTAGCTCATTTCATTTGTTTTCTGTCCAGCACAATGAAACATAATAGTCAGTTTGGCCATGTTGCTTCCAAACCAGGTCAGGTATTCTGTGTTATTTTCCAAACTCTCTATGATGGAATACAGAGTAATTGGAAATGTGTAGAAACAAGTATTGAAGTTCGGCAGTTTGTCATTTGACACTTGTGGAAGTGAAAGTGTTGTGAATGATTGAATGAATGATAATTTTATAAATTATGGTATTCCTTCAATTGCAACTAAATTACATTGTTTTTCAAAAAAAATGTTAGAAGGTACGATATTCAACAGAAACAATACATTCATATTGGAAGACCAAAATTATTATGCTTTTGTTTTAGGATCCAGAAGATTTGCCTTTTAAGAAAAATGACATATTAACAGTTTTAAAGAAAGAAGAAGAAAACTGGTGGAGAGCACGGGACAGTGCTGGGAGAGAAGGAATGATCCCCAGACCATATGTCCTTCCAGTAAGTACATAATTGTTCAGTTTAAGTAACCATTCTCACTGGGATATAGTACCAAGCAATTTAATCAAGTTACTCAATCACATGTGGCCTTTTGTGCCTACAAACTGGTACCAGTCTAATGGTGAGATCTTTTGTGCCGCAGCCAGTGGAAAACAAATGCCTAGAAGACTGTGATTTATTCCTTTATTGTTTGCTGAAGATGTTGGTGATTCTGTTAGCTTGTGGATGAATGGTAGCTGAAGGGGTGTAGGTGATGTCTGAGGGTGTACAATGATAGCTGGAGGGGTGTAGGTGATGTCTGAGGGTGTACAATGATA
>JAOBYE010566634.1:31444-43187 GCA_025403585.1 Parazoanthus swiftii
ACAATGATAGCTGGAGGGGTGTAGGTGATGTCTGAGGGTGTACAATGATAGCTGGAGGGGTGTAGGTGATGTCTGAGAATGTACAGTGATAGCTGAAAGGGGTGTAGGTGATGTCTGAGGGTGTACAATGATAGCTTGAGGGGTGTAGTTGATGTCTGAGGGTGTACAGTGATAGCTGGAGGGGTGTAGGTGATGTCAGAGGGTGTACAGTGATAACTGGTGGGGTGTAGGTGATGTCAGAGGGTGTACAATAAAGTTTATCTCTATTTCAATAACAGCATACAGAGGCTTCACCTGCTGCTCGACCTACTGGTGATCCTAGCAAGTTATCAACAGGGCGAGACAGCCAGCGGTATAGCACAGATTATAACAATCCTGCTGTGAAACCTGTCGCAGTTCCGGTATGTAATCTACACCTCATCATCTTTAGTCTGGCATGTGGTTTACTAGTTTTACCACTGGTTTCTGTGTCTCACTTGATGCATGAATATTCTGGGAACAACTGAATTTGAAGTTAAGGCTTTTTGGCTTTTGTTTTTATGAACCACTTCATTTTTGTTAGGTTGAAGTTAAATACTTTTTTACTTGTGAACCCTGTGCTGTCAGTACAATCACAGTGTGTTGTCTTTGTTGTGACTTCAGGGAAAAGTAGGGAGATGTATGTTGATAAAAATTTGGTAAGAGTGAAAGGGTTATTTGTTGTTTTGTTTCCAATATAATTTTATCCTAATTTTATATCACACTTACATACCGGTGTACATGTTCATCACCACAGATTTCCACATTCACCGAACATTAAGTTTAAAGAGTAAGTTTTAGTTCATTTTTTAACTGGACACGTTACTCTTTAATTCAAAGAATAATCTAATGGCTGTATAAATGAATAATGACTTAATACATGTAAATGCAAAAATTGTGCATAATTATTCAAACTCTCAAGCAAATATTGGCTCAAATAAAAATAGTTCTCTGAGTTGTATTAACCAGAGTCAAATAACAACTGAAGGATCTTTTTAGCTTTCCTCAACCTTAATTCCTTCATAGTTACAATTATATAGTCAAGGGATTAATCTTGTTAATTAACGTAATGAATAATATTATATATACAGTATGCATGAAGGCTGCTTTTTAAATAAATTCCATATTATGTGTTAATGTAACCAAGAAATGCTACTGACCCCTCTTAACCAGCATGAAATAACCTAATTTATAAAGTAATAGTTTTAAGACAGTCAGTACAATTGGACATTGTTTTCCTAAAATATACTGGATGACTAATTTCAACCCCTAAAAAATATGAGCTCCCCCAACATCCAATTATTGGGAGTACCAGTACCCCTGGGGGTAGGGGCTCATTAACTGAACACCAAACAGACACCCCAGAATTTTCGGAAATGCTTTGTCAAGAAGGTTGTAAATGAACATACATTTCAAATTAGAGTGAAGCTGCTAATTTTACCCTGCAGAACTTAATTTTGGTAAAGCCAGATTAACTGTCAATTTTCACAATGAAAGGAAATTGCACAATTCACTGGAGTAAAATTAATAAACTTGGTTTAAAATTTGGTCTGGGACTGGTTCAATGTATTTCAGTGTCAAGAAAATGATATTGCAGTTAAATTCAGAACTGTACACGTGTGAAAAACAAATTATATGATCTTTTTTTGAATTCTAATCAATTTCAAGGACCTGTCATTCCCTTGCAACAAACATAATTTGGAATTTTACAGAAAAGGTCGGAAGTAAAGTAATCAGAAAAGGGGGGGGGGTGATTGTTTTAAATTTTTTCGTGCACAGTGCCTATGTTGGAAGTGCCTGGAACACTTTGGAAGCCTGAAAGACTGGCACTAGTGTTAGCCTGAAAGCACATGATTAACGATGGTGGATATTTTGATATGGAAGATAAACTAGCTATTTAAAATTGCCCTCTTGGCTTAACATAGATATGAAAGAATCGAAACTTTGTTTTATGCTAAACCAGTTACAACATTCATGCTCTGGTTTGCCAAAGACGGTAATAGTGATTGAACAAGATCTCCATCATATCTTTGCAGTTGTAATCAACTTGAAGAGAAACCGAATTTACTTATCTTAATCAGTCTACTTAGTTTTCAATGCCAATAATCAGCTTGAAAAAGAAGACTCAAAGGTACAAAGTGGACTGGATGTCTTTCAAATAAAAGGAGAATTGCTTTTAGTTTTGTTCTTAAATATTCAGAGCAGTGCAACTGGACAAAAACAGCACAGTGCAAGACCATTTTATATCACACTGTGGAGACAATCTTGATATAAAATTATACAAAAAGGACAGAACTAAGACATTTATTTCAATGTTGCCTCGCACATTATTTTCCTCCAATTATAATTTTAATAAATTATTTTGCCTTCTTCCCTTCTACTGAGGAGTCTCCAGTCTCGGGCATTAGAAGTGTAAAAATTTCTGTTAAAACCAAACAACAACTTTAGGCTGAGTAATTTTTGTTATTGAAACTTTCAAAAAGGATCAGTTTTTTGGCCATACAAATAAAAGATACTCTGTTGGAATGCATGATCGAACTCTTTTCACTCCGAATACAGGCAAAGAAGGTGTTCATTGCCAAAAAGTTACATAAAAGCAATGAAGAAATCAGATTTTCTGCGTTATTTAAAAGATTTCAAAAAAAAATTCGCAAAAACAATAATTTAACAACTAAGGTTAAACTGTAAATTTTTGTAACATTTGATCCGTTTCAGAATTGACTACTTCATTTTATTATTAACAGTTGATAAACTTTCCACTGATTTTGTCAAAAGTCAATCAGTTGACAGTGAAATGACTCCAGTTTTGCCTCTGTTGTTTTCGCTTGTCATAACAGAGTTGGTAATCTCGATGTACAATCCGAACCATTCACAGACCTTTTTTTGTTGCCATATCCATTCATATCCGTTGCACTGTTCCAGCATCTTTTTTTGAGTTTTATCGTTACCATTGTCACTTTTCATTTCATGTAAAACTTCAATTTGTTCGAGCGTACCCTTTTGTTTTGGCTGTTTGGTTCAACTATATTTACTGGCTGTTGTTAAGAATGTACAACATGTGTTACTCTGAAACTTTGCGAGAAGAAGATCATTGTCGGTGGATTTTGTTTGAATGACGAAGAGCAACACACGCTTTGTTTTGCTTTGAAGGACAAGTGACACTGAAGAGGTGAGTAACTGTCAAAAGTACAGTTATTGTTGAGTTTGAATTTAAAAAACTATGTAAAGTGTATAGAATAAAATGCTGAAATCACTGAATTTGCCTCGGTTAGGAAAGGAATGTGTTTCTCTCAGACTGGTTAATATATTTTAAAATTAAACATAATTATAGGCATTTATAATATTCATTTTCTCAAAAGTCCTGACGGTTTGACTAACACTATGACTGCTCTCCAAGGGAAAACGCTAAAATTGTCAAAAAGCACTTTTAGAATAATAAAAACTGAAATGTTGTACATTTGTAAATTCCGAAAACAATTCCCGCAACATTTAAGCTAGCTGGGTTTCAGACCCTTACTTTGGCGCTTCACGGTGGGGCGCTGAGAGACGAGTCTAAACACTTTAGAGCCAAACGCTCCGATGTGACGTCACTCTGATTACGCTGCTCTTCCAATCAAGTTCGAGGATAAAAAGTCTTCATCCTCGATAATTTTGCCCTAAAGTGTTGAAAAGTCCCACCGGCGAGTTTCTGATTGAACGAAAAGAGGGATAAATTTGTTCGGGTTTATGCATGAACTTACATCACACTGGAGCAGTAGGCCATAAACAGGGTTCGTACGGGTCATGGAAAACCTGGAAAGTCATGGAGTTTTACAATTCGTTTTCCAGGCCTGGCAAGTCATGTAATTTTGATTTGGGTCATGGAAAGTCATGGAAAATGAATTTAACTACCGTATAAAACGTGGGTTAGTTAACTTAAATGAGTGAGACGCAACAGCATATCGTCAGATTTCATTTACGGAAAGCTAGATTCCAGTGGTATTAGACGTATAGGTAAATACACAAACTGTTTTCTCCCTCGAAAATACTATGCTGGAAAAATGTCATATCGGTAACAGTTTTGCTATCAGTATTGCAAAGAACAGATGGTCAAATTAGGTCGTGGAAAACTGCTGAAGGTCATGGAAAAAGGCATGGGAAGTCATGGAGTTTCACAACTCCGATAGAATACGAACCCTATTTAAATTGCTCAGACTTGTCTCTCAAGTGCCTCAGTGAGAAGCGCCGAGGTAAGAGTGAAACTCCCGCGACATTTAAGCCCACTGCTTTTAAAATGGAAAAACGTTCTACTTTTGAGCTTGCCCACTACAAGAATGACTTCATGGGCATATACTCTTTGGAGATCACTAAGACATTTTTGTTTAAAGGGTTTTTCACATTACAGTAAACAAACAAAGACCAGGATCGTACCTTCAAAGAAATCTTCGACAATATTGCAACATTTTATAACCTAGATCTAAGGAACCAGAAGAACAATTATGAATGGGGAGTTTTTTAGTTTATTTGAGATACCTTGGTAAATCAAAAATGTTAATAAAACAAGTCAAATCATGCTTTGATTGATCAACAGACAAGTGAATGAGAAGGGATAACCTGTTATTTTCATGTTGATATTTTCTTCTACCCTTCTTTCCTAATTATTTTGCAAACAATATATGTAAACCTAAAAACTAATATTTGTAGCAATATTTTTGGAAAAGAACTTAACCAAGAGGGGTCAGTAGTATTTAGAATACAGTTACTTGCTGAAGTATTGGTAATGGCATTAGGCAAAAAAGTTGTTATTACCGGGTAATATTGATGTTTTAAGACTGATAAACTTTATAGTTTTAAGAGTATAATATCATCAATTTTTGTCTCACATGTACGGCAGAAAGCTTAGTAAAAATAATAAAAATCCTTAATTTTTAGGATTAAAGTAATTTAGTACCGGTACTGTATAGTGGTTAATTACCGTAAGATTTTAAACTCTTGACTAACAGATTTCTTTTGTGCAATGAATGCCAGTTTCTACCTAACACAGCAATGTTCCCAAAAAGTTTTTTTTCATAGAACTTTACAGTAAACTCGAAATTCTAGGCTTAATCTTCATTGTATTTGAAAAGGTACAAGATTAGATCATTTTATTAACTTATGTGGATTTTTTCAGTTCTACATATCTAGTAAATAAAATAAAACAACATAAAATAAAGTAAAATAAAACAAATTAAAAATAAAATGTTAATTGAATGTGATATAACAAAAAGAAAATGTTTTTGTTGAGGTTGTGCCACAGTTTGTATTACCGCGTGTTCCTTACCGCTGGACAACTTAATAACGTACTCGCTTTTTGCACGAAGTCGAGGCTAACTCTGAGCAGCGATCACGAGTCTCTTGCTGTTTGCACTCTAAAAGTTCCGTCTTGTGTATAAAACTAGGATTATAACGCTACGGTGGCCCACAAGGGTCACTACATAAAAAAGTTCAACCGCGTATTAGACGCTGCACCCTATACAAATTTAAAAAAAATTGCTGCAAATAAAAAAAAATTGCTGCAAATTGAAGAAATTGCTGCAAATAAAAAAGTTGCTGCAAATAAAAAAGTTGCTGCAAATAAAAAAAGTTGCTTTAAATAAAAAAAGTTGCTGCAAATTTAAAAAAGTTGCAGCAAATAAAAAAAGTTGCTGCAAATAAAAAAAGTTGCTTCAAATAAAAAAAGTTGCTTCAAATAAAAAAGTTGCTGCAAATAATAAAATTGTATATGGTGCAGTGTTTAATTCGCGGTTGACCTTTTTATGTAGTGACCCTTGTGGGCCACCGTATAACGCTTACATTGAGGAAGAATTGCACCAGCGAGTGCTCATTTGTGGTTTGGTTGGAAACAAAAAACCTAATCCCTGATGCCGTTCCGTCCCGAAAATATTCAGTATCAGTACATCCAGCAGGTGCACATTCTTTACCTCGACGTATATTCGTTTTTTTTCCCTTGACTTGTCCATATAATTTCTTCGTATTCACTGGTTCGTTTAACCTTCTTCATTGTCTTTGTAGATCTAGGTAAATTCGAATTTCTCAGGGTAAGCCTCGCTTTGATGTTCTATTATGCGCCGTAATGCATGCCTGATTCATTCAGCGGTTACTTGGGGAACTGGAAAAGGGTCTATTTATGTCAAACATAGCTTACACCTGTCGGCCTTTGACTGACGTCCTTGGTTTAAACTTGCTTTAAAATTGCGAAGTTGCCTCTGGTTCCAGGGCAAACATAGCTGGACTTTTTCCGACCACAAAATGTACCTGTCAGCGGATCTGTAGATTATTAGTGGCTATATTTGTGTTCAGATTGCAGGCAGTTCAAGGAACCGTTTCACTGCATGAATCATCAATTTTTTTCTCAGCTCTGCTTTTGTGTTATTTATCTAAAAATTTAAAAAAAAACGTCTTGCAGTAATCCAACCACCAAGATCTTTGATCAATCACATCTGTCAAGTTTCGATGTATTTTAAACCATTTCCGTCCCGGAACATCTGACATAACACGATCCTTAAGAGGACAAAATTGATAAGAAAAGTTCAACCTAGTCACCGCCTAAACGATATCACCTTTACTATTATCCTTTCGAAAAACTTAGATTGGTGTCTGAACAGTGTTTGTTTATTGATGTTTTTAAACTTATTACTGAGTTTCCTTGTCAGTAAATTTTTAGCTTGCGCAAAGTCGTGAAAGACCGCTTTAATCTGCCGTGTTTGATTGACGATAAACGAATGCATTGTAAAGTGGTCTGCAACAATAACAAAAGCAACAATGAATTCTTTTCTAAACAACATAAATTACAAAATAACTACTAACCGCAGTTAGTTAGGAATGCTATAGACCCCTTTCATGATACGCCCCAGTGGCCACAAACAAAAACTTCAAGTCGAGGTAAGGATCCAAGTTCTTATGCATTTGCTGTATTTTGGCTTTTCTTGCCCCGACTCAAGTTTGTTCATGGTCACTGGGCCGTGTTGTAAAAGTGCTCTATTGTAGGAGGGAGGAAGCATTTGTGCATTGTCCGTCAATTGCTTTAAAATAATGGTTATAAAGTTAAAGTACTAAATTTTCCGAGTAGTTCCATCAGAGAGATTCTTCAAGAAACTGCATAAACATAAAATATGTAGGAATCTTGCCCCCGCACTTAATTTACAGGCCGGCTGCGTTTTTTAGATCTAGAACACAGACATTTAGTCAGTCAGATGTAAAATTTGATAAGATAAGGTAAGAGAAGAGAAGATTTGGTAAGATACAGTGTGCAGTTGTGCTTTTAGCATTATTGTTAGGGAAATTAACGTAAATTATCGTCGTCGATGTGCACAGGACCGAGAAGAAGATTCAAACTGGCATTACATGGCTACACTGGACCACATCTGCCCCTATGACGACACACGGCTAACATTCAGGGTAAACATGTTATTAAGTAGCTGATGTCCTGTGTATCTGCTATTAGAACTTAGCTGGCAATTTTTCGCGCGCTTTTTGTCTGGCGCGAGCGTGCATCTATAACTCGATAGACGAACGCCCGTGAGTCTATTAAATCGCAACACACGAAAGTAAACAAAAACAGTACTTAACCCTAGAAATCTTTAACAAAAAAACTCACACGAACACTCGAGGGGGGGGGGTTAATCTGGGTGTCGCCCTTTTTTTAAGTCAACTTATTTTGAAATTGCTGTGTATGCAAAATGTTAGGACAATTGTTTTGCTAAGTTAAGAATAGAACACTTTCCGTTTCCATCTTAACTGTTTGCAGAGGCTTAAGCGGTCAACTGTTGTTGTTCTTTGTTTCCGTTGGGGCGCCGTTATCGTTGTGGTTTTTACTGCTGTGAAAACTTTCGTACAGGGTTCGTACGGGTCCTGGAAAACCTGGAAAGTCCTGGAAAATCAAAAATTTAAAATCCAGGCCTGAAAAACCTGGAAAATTAGTGTCGGTCCTGGAAAGTCCGGGAAAATTCGCTTTTTCTTGTTAACTACATAATTATCTCGTGAAAACTTATCTCATGTTTTTACGAATGAGGAATGAATGTGAAAAGCATCACAAAAAGCCCTTTTTATCTGCAAACGTCCGAGCACTTAAGTAGTTACAACAGTGACAATAAAAGGTCACGGTTAATGCTCCATAACTATAATTTGTTGCAAATTGCTACATGGTTGCTTTAGTGGTTACTTTGGCTTTTTCAGGTCCTGGATTTTTGTAAATATTAACCTGGAAAGTCCTGGAAAAGTCCTGGAATTTTTGTTGGCCATTAGTGTACGAACCCTGATCGTATTACCTATTGTAAAGTTGTTCAAGGCTCTCAGTACTCCTGGAATTCCTGGAAAACTCCTGAAAATTTAAAAATTTTCTTCCAGGGCCAAGGAAAAACAGATATTTTCCCTGTACTCCTGGAAAATTCCTGGAATTTTGTGGTGGAAACATTTTCAACAGTTTTACAAACAAACCAAAACCTGCAGAGACATCTGATTCATTTTTTTTTTTGTATTTTACCAAGACTCGATTTCAGGAAGTCTTTTTTGGGGGGGATTTTGGTCATTTTTGTCCCGTTTCGCTTCAACCGGAAAGCTGAAGAAATTACTTGATAGTGTTTTGTTTTTGGCGAGAGAGAATTTGGGGGTGGGTCCTTGAAAAATAAATTTTCTACCCTGGGGAACTCCTGGAAAACTCTTGGAATTTTGTTATCATCAGTCAGTGAGCACCATGGGTTGTTGCTTTTCTTGCTGTTGTTATTGCTTCAAAATCTTCTGTTGAAAGGTTCATGACAGTTGTTTTGCTTAACTCAAAATTAAACGCTTTTCATTTTTTTCTTTTCAGAGGGGAGATTGGATAAAAGTGCTAAGAAAAAATGACGATGGAACCTGGTTCGGAGAGTTGAATGATCGAACTGGTCATTTTCCATTCAATTACGTTCAGGCTCCCTCAGGTGGCGCTTCGTGGAATGGAGTTTGAGTCATTTTACATATCTAATGAAGATTTGGACTTCAAACTGTTTATTTTCTGTAAAGCATGCAACTGCTAGTTGGCTTCATGCTGTCATCATTCCTGTGGCAGAACCAAGGGCCTGCTCATACGGTTTGAACGAACAATCCCACGAAAATTTGCATGGTACATGTAGATTTTGACAAAAGTGGTAGTTTATTTGTTGGAAAATGTGACAACAGAACCCCTGTCGCTGAATTTTTGGATTTGTACCTGCATTCATTTGTGAGCATTTTTTTAAATAGGCAGCAGTGGTTTTTTTAGCAGCCAACCCGATTCGTACGGATTTGTTTGCTGTACAATTTCAAAGTCAGATGGGTTAATCTCCAAACCTCACGGCATAGCGAACATAAATTTCAAGACTACCAACCAACTAATCAGTCATCCGGTAATTGAATGATCAAAACTGGCAAACCTAAGATTTTCATATACCTCATTTCCATAAAACGCTATGCTCTAGGTAAGACCCTGGAAGGTTTTGTAGCATACTGGGAAACACAACGGGGACAGACAAGACTTGAGAGAATTATATAAAGTCTTATGATAGATGGGTCGTATTATGGGGTTACTTTGTTTACATAATGCATGAGACCCCGTGGCCTGCTAATTTTTAATGCTCCAGGCTCGATAGATTGGGAGCTGTGGGTCTGAAATTGTAAACTTGGCCACAGGTAAACCTGAAGCGCAGAAGTCATTTTTACATACTTTAGAGAAAGTGTGTAAAGAGCTAGTGTAAGCTTGTTTTTGATGTTTCCATAACTCTCAGAAGCTTTGTGAAACAAGATGTTTCTTTCCTGTAGTTTTGGTTTAAGTGTAACATTAAAACGTTCACTCCAGCAGGATGTTTGTTTATAAAGGGGTGGGGTTGGGGGGCAGGGGGTAGGGGGTTGAGAGCTAGGGCAAGCAGGTGCAACCACGTCTTGTAACTGACACGATGTAATCACGATGTAATCAGAGGTATATTACTTGTTCTGCTGAACTTTTCAAACAAAATAGTGACCACAGCCAGTTTACATTGCTACACTTTCCTTTGAAGTTTCTTTGTTGCTCTCAGGTTTGTTTTGGGCCACTGCAAATCAAATCGTCTTTCAAACGGAGCCACTCCTACAGTTGGAGGGGTTGGGACGGTGCTGATTTAACCATGAAATGTACATTTCTTGAGGTCTGTGATTGGTTTGACTGACAAACAGTCTGTTTAAGTTCTGTTCTGGTTGATCAATGTCAGCCCAAAAGAAACTTAGAGTTTTAGAGGGTAACATTCTACGATGGCACGTGCACCAGACACGAACAGCAAGTTTACCTCCTTCATAAATCACACCTTTGCGTTTTCAGCAACATTCAGGAACAAATATGATCAGTTTCACTAGAAAAAAAATTTGAGCCTTACGATTTTGTAAAACGAAGAAAATGGAGTCGCTCGTACTCTGAGAACGATAGATGCTATTGGATAAAAACACAATATAACTAACCCTAACTTTAGGGATAAACCTAACTATCTGTAGATAAATATACAATGACTTATTGTGAGAACGCGTCAGCTGTTGTTAATTCTTTCGTCAAAGATCCAATAGAATCTTTCGTTCTGAGAGTAGGGCCTTACTGAGAAAATGCCAACATTGAACAAGTTATAAAAATTATAAAATGACCATTTATTTTGCTTATTTTGTAAAGATTGATGTTCATTATTTCCTGAAGTTCAAGAGTTGAAAATATTTGTAAGTTTGAAAACTCTGAACAATGTTTGAAGATGCAGCAGTACGCAGGAGATGATCCTGCTAAAGATAGTGCCAGCCAGAGTTTACAACTGTTGTTATGAACTCCATGTAATAGCTGTGTATTGTTATCTTTTTGTAATAAAGGAAGAACAGCTCGGAGAGCTGTCAGTGTTGCATTGTGCTGTTTGAATAGATATACTTGCAAGATGTGAGCCAATTGCTAATCAAAGACTTGCAGCTCCACTTGGTGTGGATAATTTGTTTTTCAGTCTCGGAACTGGGCAGCACAATTATTGTACACAATCACTGTAATCGTATATTAAGAAGTAACAAAAGATTAATGGTAGCCTTTACTCGTGCCGTATACATAATGACACAGTTTAGTAAAAAGATGCACATACGATAGTGATAAACAAAGTGGTATGCTAAAAGAAAGTTAAATTAAGTTTGTCTTTCATCAGTTTATCGCTTACATTTGTTTATGACAAAAGGTACATTTTAGAGGGGCGAGTGGGTAATTTATCGGAAAGGTCATATGGTCCCATCCAAAGACTCCCACAAAAAGAGAATGAAGCTAAGAAGTTTTCAATTATTTTTCAAAATCATTGTTAATGTTGTATTGTTTTTGTTTGGTTATTGTTAAACTTTAATTTGAGAACAAGCTTTGTATAAACACGATACAAATTTGTTGACATTTATAAACTTGTGTTTTAAACCTATGATGTGCTGATAAATGTTCTACGTGATTGCTTTAAATGTGCAGGTGTTTCTAAATGACTGTTTTAGATGTATTGTTCTTGGAATGTTTATTTGCCTATTTATTTACCTTGTACCTCGTGAATAGTTGAAGTCACTATTGCAAAAATGCTGTCAGCATCTTTCAATAATAAGGTCTCCAATCTCAAGAGTCCATTTCTGTATCATGCTTTAGTTCCTGTGACTAATTAACCCTATTTGACATGGGCTTTTGGAGGCTGTTCTGTCATGGGGGGGGGGGGGCAGAAAGTGCCCGCGGCCCATA
>JAOBYE010566635.1:0-27435 GCA_025403585.1 Parazoanthus swiftii
CCGTCGGTTTGTGCAGCAGGTGGTTCATTTCACTAAAGAGGGCCTTCTGATTTCCATTAAGTTCATGAATTCGAGCAGAGTAGAAAGATGTTCCCTTTTATCTCAGGAAACTTATGTCAAATCACAACGCCGACTCTAGAGGAAAGACAGGTAAAAGAAGTGCTATACTCTACAAGGCTCAAATAGTTGGTTCGCATTAATGCATGTGGCCTGACCAGTATCTTAGCGCATTGTGAGTATCTGAGACGTTAAGAATCTAACTATTTATACCCCCCCCCTTTTATAGCTCCTTTCAAGTTTTAATACTTAGCTTGTTACTTCGTATCGCTTTCGAAACGATTTTTAAGTTTTATGTCCATATTTCGTGACTAAATAAACAACCCATTTCCGTTTTCTTGACAGAAGGCAACGGGTTAAATGTTTTTCTCAGTAGCACTTGAAGTTTTTAAAACCGGACGAAAATTTATCAAGCTAACAGTCCTGTATCACGAATTGTTTGTCAAGCAAACACTTGAAGTCTCTCCATTTTAAAAGCAAGAATTTAAAAGACCAAGTCAAAACTGGTAAGCAGCGACAATTTACGAGATTATCTTAAGAGCTGCAATATTGGCCGAGGTTTTAAAAATTACTGAGACATTTTTCAGAGCGAATTAACGATGAACTTCCCATAGGCGTGCAAATTTGCACGTCCAACCGAAATTTTCCATGCACCCTCTGTAGTTTTTATTGTTGTCTAAACATTCGCCAATATCGTAGTTATTGAGACAAACCCCTTAAAAAGTTTTCTCTCTTACCAATTTTGATCTTTCATTTCTGGAGTTACAAAAAAAGTTTTAGACTGACATACAGTCACGACAAAGGTCTATGGTCTTTATATAACACAGGAAAAAGAATCCTGTGACGCTGTTCAAAACGTCATGGGCAAAAAAGCTCGTATTTTCATTGGTTAGTTCTTTCTTTATATGTTAAAAAATGTCAAACAGTTGACAAAGTCCATCCCTCATTCCTGGTCAACAGTTTTTGTTGCTTGAATCTCTTCACATAGTTCGGTTTAACTGCAGTCTTAACCATAACACAGTTTAAGACGTTTTATGAACTAAACCTAAATTGAAACTAATCCTAACCCTAACCCAGGGGCCCTACCCCTGCCCTAACCTTATTATCCAACTTCAGTCCGTGGAGTATATACTAGTTATGCAATGCTTTCGAGTGGGATACCGTGGAATATGCCACGCGTCACTTGTATTTTCCGTATACACACGAGCCTTTAGGCAAGTGTGTATACGAAGAAAATGCAAGTGACAAATGTACTTTATGCCATGCCTAAATCTTTGGAAAATTCAGGGAAATCTTCGGAAGAGCTCGAAGTGTTCGGAAAATTTTAGGAATATTTCGGAAACAGTTCAAAACAGTTTTTGAGGAGACTCTTTCAAAAATGTTCGGAAAACCTTTGGACATGATCGGAACTGTTCGGAAACATTTACAAGAGTTGAAAAGCATCGGAGTTGATTTTAAGAAGCCTTCAAAATTAAAGAACGCCAGCATAACTGTTGCGCGCAAGTAATGATGGGAAGGTCGTGTGAATACTGCCCGTTGCATACCGCAGAATATGCAACGGCAATCCTGGCCACTGATTGGCTGTATTTTTCAAGGCATAGCATAAGAAAAACATATTAAGGCCCGGAAGCTGGAACAAGTACAAACATCCTGCGATATCTGCACTGAAGCAGGATCGTAGCAAGCCTTGGAAAACTGGTTGGGGGAACACAGCCAAAAACCGATGGTGCAAACTTTCTGGAAGGGTCCGGGGGCATGCTTCCCCGGGAAATTTTGAAAATTAGGTTGCCTGAAAACGTATTTCCTGGGTTTTATAAGCCGTTTGAAACAAAATTTTTGTCTAAAACTAGCAAAACATTTCCCGTTTTCTCAGACTTTGGGCAATCTGGCCTTGTAGCTCAGTTGGTAGAGCAACGTTGATCTGTTCCGGAGGTCGTTGGTTCGATTCCCGCCGGTGTCAGAGATTTTTTCTTTTTCTCCGTGTGGGCCCATTTCCTTACTAGGGCTTTACTCAGAAGGTATAACTTGGGATAGTTATCGAGCACTTTATCTTATCTACACTCATATCATTATATCTAATTGTCAGTGCTCAGCGGCCAAACCGTAAGGGTTACCCCCTCACTTTATAAGACCAGACTTTGTGTTACCAGATAAAGAAGTTCAATTTAAAGTTTCGCTTAAATCCCTTGGTTAAAATTTCTCCGCTTGCCCAGACCATTCAAACACTCGATCTCCAAGGTCGAGGGCAAATTTTTTTTCCCAGCCCACTTTCCACGCGCATCACGTTTTGTGCGTTGCATGGCGTAATCGTTTGAAAAATTCTAGGCCCTAACGAATACTATATGGCTGACTGATTTCTCATGCTGTGATTGGTCAATTTCGTTTTTTCCTTCCTTGTTTTCATAAAAGGAAAGAAAAAACTCGGTCCATAACTTGCCGCACGGACCGAGAAAACGAGGCTAAGAGGTATTTATATATATTAGCATACGTAACCATCTTAAACATTTTCAAATGATTACGTCATGCTTTGCGCAGAACGTGATGCGCGTTGGAAATTTGCTGGGACACCTTAACCCTATATAAATTTATTACTATCATCATTATCATCATCATCATCATCATCATCATTATTATTATTATTATTATTATTATTATTATTATTATTATTATTATTGTTATCATTGTTATTATTATTATCATTATTATAACCGTCCAAAAGGCGTAACTTGATTGATGCGTGGTAACTCGGCCAACTTTTCCCGACACCATTTTGTATTTGGTAAACTGTAGCGCTCTGCATATGGGCAGAAGCGAAGCCTGCAAGACTCGATCCCGGGTCCACAGAGGTAGGTGCCACGAGCGCTAACCACTCGGCCATCCTGTCTACCCAGAGGTAATAATGTAGAACGATTGAAGTAATTATTCATAAAAGAATCTACTGTGAATGTGGGATGGGGTTTTGCCACCAGTTCAAAGCTGTTAAAAGCGAAAGAACCAATGATAAAACAATTAACAGTTAACAACTGAAAAACTATGAGGTTTCAGTATCACGGGAATATCCCACTATACAGGCATTTTCAGGTACACGTTTTTTTAAGGAACGTTGGCCAAAGAGCTAAGAACAAGCTCAGACTGAAGTTTATAATAGCAGTATTTTATTGAATGAAAGTCCACAAAAAAAAATGTAAAGCTAACATTTTCGTTCTAACCAAAACTGAAATCTTTTACCTTGTCACCTCGGCAGAAACAGCAGTGAATCGAGATTTTCACACGTTGTAGTGGAACAAACAACTTAGCTACACGTCTTTTCTTATAAGAACCAGTACATTTGGCAGAAGCTCATGTTCTTAATTTTTTGGCAATTTGAGCCTCAAATTGGTCTTAACTGTTCTTATTTCTATATGTGGTTTAAATCGGATAAAAACTAAGCCTAAGGTATACTGCATGGGAAACGAATTGCTTGACGGGTGTATTTTTGATCAACTCATCCCCGCGGATCTATCATGGGTTCGCTGAGTCATTTTCCCCGGACCGATTTACAGCGGGTATTCCAAGATTAGTTTCATATCAGTCAAATCCCTACCTTGTCTCAGTACAGTTAAATAAAAAGTTTAGCTATCGAGCCCTAGCCTCCGCTTGTACTTAAAATTGTTCTTAAAATTGTTCTTAAATTTGGCCAATCTGAGCCTCGTTGCTCTTATAAAGTTGTTATGACAAAAAAGCGTGTTGGTGGTCGATCTTTTTGGAGTACACGCTTTTTTATATAAGAACCAGTAAATTTGACTGAGCCTCTGGTTGTTCTCAATTTTTCCCATACATTTGCTTTAAAATCTTAGGCAAATCTGAGCTACGTTGTTCCTATAAAGTTGTTGATTATAAAAAAAGCGTGTAATCTTAAAACATGTATATCCTAATTTAAATTTGAAAACTTTCCGAGTTATCCAATGAACGACTCTGTGGAAGCTATGACCGGTACTTCTCTGAGTTCTGAAACTGTACCATCCTTCGATCTTGCCTTAAAGCAAACTTTTTTCTGTAAAAGCAACGCTAGTACTCTGAAATAAATTAAGAGTTTTTGCCCAACACTCAAATCGGTCGACGTTAAAAGCCCGATGCCCCACACAAAATGATCCAAAAAAACTGATATTTTACGAACTGCGATGCAACGAGTAAGCCGGAGATATATTTGTAAATATTGTTACGTCAGTCTCTGCAACGACATTTTGTTCATTTTGTTGGCCAGCTTCTGTCAGGCTTGACAAGTTGCATTGCGTGGCAGAAAGCAATTATATGTTATCCGGTTATACGGAACCTTATATGTATGAACTAAAACATCCCGAAACTTTTGTGTATATAAAGAATCTTTTAAAATTGTTTATGTAACTGCTGGTAATTTCAAACGATTATAAGCTCTAAAACAGGCGTTTTCGATCTACTTCATCTCCACACAAGTCTATATGGTGGGGTAAAAAGACTTCAATATGCACATGTTATTTCACCTTAAAATATTTGTCATTTCTGAATATTGGACATGCATTCGAGAACAAACTTTCTTGTACATTGCGTGCAATATAAATGTGATATTTCAAACCAGTATAAATATTTTTCATGGATGTCTTTGGAAGTCTTCCTGGCAGTGAACAAGTTATCAGTCGAACTGATAGTTCTATATAATTTTTAGTAATTTTATTGTTTTCCGCGTTTCCAATCGACCACTTCTGGTAGTAATAGAATCACATATATCTGGACACATGCATTTGGCGGAAGTTGGCTCGATTTTGCGTCTTACATTACTCTTGAAGTCACATTTTTTATTTTGAGACTGTACTTAGTTACTAAGTTCTAAACCAAGTTCGAGAACGATTATATTAGTAAGTAAGATCCTTAAGCGAAGCGTATAGCTCTCACACTGACGTTTCCTTTCTCATTTTGTAATAATAGTTCATATATTGATTTAGCGCAAATTGCATAACAAAATGTTCTGATGTGCTTATATACAAGAATAAAAATCTACGAAAAAAAATAATATAATAAAACAACAGTCTCAAAGCTGGAAACACGTGTCTTCTATTGCTTGTTCGCCAAGGTGACCGGTATGCACGAGTAAATACTTACGTAATGTACACGTGAGTTTAAAGAAAACTTCAATTTCAGTTTGAACGTAATTGTAAATTTTAGAATTCTACCTGTTGACTTCATTCAATAAAATACTAAAAATAATAAATTCTACCTGAAGGTTTGTTCTAAAAAGGTTTTGGGCAAATATCAACCTGTGCGTTTTTATATAGTTTGTTCTTATGGCAAAAGCGTTCGAGGGTGGTAGTAGTTCGTTAACTGGTTTTGAGAGATGATACCTTTGATATATAATCAGGCCCGTAGCCAAGATTTTTGCTGGGGGGGTGCAAATTTCGAAAACGTGGACTCTTCAAAGCCACATTTATGGGACACACTTATGGCCGTTTTTTTTTTTAGTCGTTTCGATTTACGGTAGTACAGTTGTTACGATAAACCTGTTCGGATTTCTTCACGATCTTTTTAAAATCTCAAAAAGCGGACCTTTTTGGGTCCGTGGGGGGGTGCGTAGGCACCCCGCGCACCCCCCCTGCCTACGGGCCTGAAAATTACAGGTACTTGGGCATAAAGAACTTTGAATCTTGTACTGGACTCGTCATTTTAACGATGCAAGTCATGAAGGGCAGGAGATGGCAGGAATGATGTGACAAAAGCGATCTTGTATCACTGACTTAAAAGGGCTGAGGTATTTTGAGCTTACCGGAGTTACACAGTAGAAAGAATTCCACAAGAGAGTCCGCATTAAACACGCCTAGTTCTTAGCATTTATCAAATTTTGAACTAATTTCTTAGCCCTAACACGTGCAGAGAACTAATAGCAAAGTTTCTGTTATTGAGAAGATGTAGACGCTTTCAGCCTAAAGTGGGTTATAATAGCTTTATTCTACTGATCCTATTTACGAAGTTATTCTACTTGGTCAAAAAGAAATGATATATTCATTTTGCGATCAGTTTTCTGCAATATTCCTCAAGACAGTGAACGCTTTCTCAAAATTCTGCAGTTGTTAAGTTTTCCCAAATTTGTTGTAAAGCAAATTTTAATAAGCATACTTATATAAGTATATTTAGAATTAAGAAACAGAATTCCTGCGAAGACTGAACCAGCCATTTTCGTTCTCGCCAGCCATAACTTTCTCAGACCGTAACTTAGTATGTACTAGGCTTCGAGAAAATTAAAGGGCCGGCTGATCGGTCCTATGAACCATGCAGTGTCATTCCAGGGCCGGCGGAACGGGGCGGCTTACGACCGCTTCACATTTTCGGCCAATTTTATGGTATACTTTTATACAAAAGGCTGTGCTATTCTGCTCGTTTTCTTTCATTTGCTTCTTATGGCCGCTTCAATTCCAAAGTCGTTCCTGAAGTAAAGAGCATTATTGACAGAACTATCTACTTTAACCTACGACTGATTCTGGTGATTTTGAGTAATTCAGTACCTGTGTTTTTTTCCCAAGTGGAGTTCATCCTTTGCTATTTCTTTGAAACTCTGACCGGTTCCATCGCTAAACATCTAGAGGCGAAACTTTCTGGATAGTTCACAGTGTTTTCTAAATCTAGCTGAACTGTTTGTTCCATTCTATGTGAATTCTGCATGGGCATACATGACGTACAAACCTGCCCTATTGACGCAACTGAAATGTCGCAGAACTGGTAATAACAGCTGCAGTTTCTTTTATCGGTCAAAAAGCGCTGGCAGACTCAACATTCAATTGAAAACGACCAACAAAACGACATATTGTAGATTCCTAGATCCTAGAAATAGAAGCTATAGTTACAAACGAATAACAATTCTTGGAAAAGAAGGAAAACGTTTTTATGTGCGCCTTCAGACAACATTGTAGTAAATGTTTTAAATTTTTAGAAATGATTTTTCACTACGTGTAGTTCAAGGTTACTCAACCTCATTTAAGCCGTGTGCAAAGAGTATTTTTTCCCGGAATGGAGAAGATTATAACTATGTTGTTAAAAAATGCTTGTGCGTTGATATGTTTAGTCTGTAGAGACTATTGGTACTGTATCTATTTTTTATGAGACTAAGCCAGTTAAATTTCGATATGAAATGGTGTTTGCTGTTAGCAAACAAAGTAGCTGCATAAACGGTTACAGATATTTTCCAAGTTTCTAGAACAAATGGAGATTTCTCGATTCTGGAGGGGTGGCACTGAGTATGACCAGGAGAGCTCTTCTTTTACCACATTTTTCCGATTCGACACTGGGAGGCCTTGTAAGTGCGCTGGTGAAAGCACGTTATGTTTAAATAGCAAACAATGGACTTAACACTGCAATTTTAGGATGCAGAAAGATAAACAAAGATATTTTTTAACTGAGATTCATCAAAAGTGGAAATATTGAGCAGTTTTTTTACCGCCGGGATGGCAAGAAGCAGCAGCACCTGTCTGTGAATATATTAGACCCAATCAAATTTACAAATGAAGGTCACATGTGTGGAGGGAGGCTTTTGATTGGCTGGAGAGTCGCTCTGGCTTGACATCACAGCAAAGCGCCTTGTTCCCATCACAACAGCCGAACTCGATGGATCACTTTTCTATCCTTCCATATTCTCACCCATGCCCAGGAGATCGCTGTTAACTTGGTTTCAGAAAATAAGAAATCTACCGGTGTTGGTATTGTCGTGGAGGCATCGTTCGGTCATGATTGTTCACTGGTGCTTTGGGTAGCGTTAAATGAAATGGATTTTAAAAATCGGCGATGTGCTTCTTCAGCAATTTGAACAAGAGTCGTGCGGCTGTTTTGGTAGCTCATTGCCGCTATTGAGGCGAGCATTTGGTTCATCAGATTGTTCTAGCGCCATATAGCAGTCGGGATTTTGGTCTAGCAGCACGTACGGTAGACTTGGCAGCGGATCTTTGTTAAGGGAGAGCCCTTGTGTGATGGGCTGTGCGCCTTCCATACACGTATCGCAGTCTGGTATAGTCATTTGCCCTGGTCAAGAAGACATCACAGGCGAAGGGTCCAGTCCGCGTCCTCGCGCATCAAGTCCAAGTGAAATCGCAATCGTCGGCCATATTCCGCGATCAAGTTCAGATTCGGGCTCGCGCAATTCAACCTCATCTTCGTCTCGATTTCGTGTGAACAGCTACAAAAAACCGCAATATTCTGGTCGAGGTAGTTCAATAGAAGCGGAAACGCAAACTCACGATCTTGGAAGCATGGATGACAAACCCAAGGTAACCAAAAACCTTTGCTAACTTGCTGCTGTTTTGCGTGTAGATTGCATTGTTGGTAATGGAATGGTCTTTGCGTTTCGCAGTAGCCAGCGCCATCTTACTGAATCTATATCGTTGTATAATTTCTACAGGCCGACAGGAAAGAAATTATTCTAGGCCCTATGAAGTTACATCAATCGGCGATGCAGGTGGGAAAAAACGATTTTTACCTTTTGTAAATACACGGTAACTTTTTGCTTGGAACTGTGCCTTTGTGGTTTAGAAGTGCCCTTTTTATGATCGCTTGGGTATTATAAATCTTTTGATGACTCCAGCCTACCGTGTATTTATCGGTAGAAACTCGGGAAAAATCCAATTGAACATAATTCCTTGTCAAGAACGCATAGATCTTTGGAAATTTAGTGTGTCGACCGATTCGACTCACTCGCATGGCGAAGCCCATTCAGACTTTCCTGGGTTTTTTTCAAGCAACGTCAAAACGGTTATTGTTGAGAAGGTTAAATGTCGATGTTAGAAAAAAAGCGTTCAGTTTACGTTTCCGTAAAATCCGCTACAGATTGGCTTCCATTTTGTCTTAGGTCAAAGAGAATTTATATTGATTGCAGTTTCCGTTCTGATGAAAAGACACATCAAGTCAACTGCGGCAAGCTGCTAGCGAAGAAGCTTTGTTTTTTGTTTACAGTAGATTTCGTTGTAAAAATTCTTCATCGTTCACCTCCGCGACTTTTGCTCTTGGTTCAACGCCAAATGCAGTCATTGAACCAGCAAACCTCGAACTCACAAAACACGAGAATTTCCATAGAGAAACATTTGCTAATGTATAAAAAATTATATGGTTGCGACAATTTCGTAATTTTAGATGGTTGACAGAATATTCCAAAATGGAGTTTTGTCGTTCAGTCATTTGCCACGACAATTATACTATATTAAAGGGGATGTGAGTTTATTTCTCTTGAGAAAATGTTGTATCGAACTTTTTGTTTCCAAAGTAGATTTAACGAACATAGTTTTTTAGTATCTGTGTATGTGTGTCAATAGAAATTTACCAGGTATTGAAAATTTTCCTGTTGTTTTTATATGCTTTTGGTACAAGATAAACTTTTTAGGAGAAAATAGCGAGCAATCAAGTTCTTTCGTGTTGTACATTTTTCCTGCAAATTGCCTTTGAAATAGAAATCGAGATATATATCACGAAGCATTAGCAGTCGAGAGACGTTTCGGCCAGTCACTCTCTCTGTGGTTTGGAGTATTTCTTGAATCCAAATGCGAAATATTATTTAGTAGGAGGTGGTTTGTTATTTTATTTGTACTGGAAAATTTAACTGATTCAAAGTCTTAACCAAGGAAACATTTTTCTTTACTCGATAGTTGTTTATTTTTGTTATTCTTTTTTTAAAATAGCAGTTGTTTTAGAATGTTTCTGCCAAATTATTGAAGCAGACAATTTATGCGGCCGCTCAAACAAGAATCCTTGACACTTTAAGTCGGGTCAGATGATTGCATGGAAATCATTCAAAGATGAGATCGATTCAAGATTGACTGTTTACGAGCAGACAACTCTATTGGAGCAATTTATGTTTCTTCATTGAAGCTGATGTAGCAACACAAAGGAAAGTTACTTCTTCGGAGCCAAAAAACCGAATGTTTGAAAGCCAGAAATGTTGCAAAAGTCGACAAGCGAACGGCTGAAAATCGATCGTTTACTTTAGAAGGTCATATTTTTCGAAGCATTACAGTTATTAATATTTCCGGCTTAAATTTTGTAAAATTTTGTGTTATAACATTAAAGCCATTGATTCCTTGTGAGTCAGTGTCACTTGCAGGCAAATTTGTTTCATATTTGGAAAATTTTCTACTGTCCATTGTTTATGCTGAAACCTTGTGATAAATTGGTAGGAGTTTTCCAGTTGAAGTCATTGAAAATTCGGTGTTTTTGCATGCAAAATGTGTTTATTTTTCCAGTTTATTCTGATAGTAGTAAAAGCCTTTGAAGCAGAACTGTTATCAAGGACAATTGATTTTATAATCACAAAAAACATATCAAAGAGTGCTGTTAATATAATTTATGCCAAAATAATTATTATTGATACAGTTTGATCAAAACTAGAACTCGAAGGGGTAACTGACATACTTATGTGTGTCAAAGCCTTATTATTTTTACTTTCAGTTCCACTTATATCTATAGCCATCTGTTAAAAACCTTTTGTGCTTAGAAATACAACTTGCACTACAAGTATGTCTAGTAACTGTTAAATTGGCTGCAGTTTTTTGTCAGTGTTTCAAGAACAAAAAAAGTTTTTTTACCTTGCAAACAGGAGTATACTGGAAGTAAAGTGTTTTTATTTCTCTTGAAAAAAAAGTACAGTTACAGTTATTTACATGTATTTTTTTCAAAACTGGCTTTAGTGATTGCGAAGTGTATACAACCGTGCATACAATTTGTGTATGTACTGGTCTTAAAAAAACTGAGTAATCAAGACCTGAACTAAACTTTTTTGTCAAGTCACTATATGTTACCAGACAATATGTTTTGGCCACCAGCAGACTGGTTTTAATCACAAAATGTTTTTGGCTATGTATACACAAACCACATATTATGCTGGATATATAGAACAGTTTTAAAGTTAGTCTATCTATCAGCCCAAGAGTATATTGACACATTGTTAATGTACAATAGTTCGTGGTAATGGCATCATTTGGCAGTTGTAACCACAGCTGAACTTAAGCTCCCTGTAAATGATTGTTTTTCTTGCAGTAAGGTCTTGAGATCATTGGGAAAAACATGGTCTGCTAAATCAAACTTCTCTTTAATAGACATGTATAGTTTTCTCGTCAAATTGACCATTGACTTCAGTTTAGGGTCATCAGGCAAACCTTCTAATACCACGGTAAAGCTGCTCTTCTTGTGTCTCGTTGTCTTAATTAGCATGCAGTTTTCACACCCCAAGAGTTGATGGCCCTTTCTGCTTGCATACCACACCATACAGGCATTTTATCAAAATTTCCAGTATCCGGGAGCTTGTTGTTGTTCCGTTTCCTCATTTTGTTAATGTACTTCTGGAAAGTGATAATGTTTTTATTTTGAGGTCTTTTAGCAGTTATTGAGCTGTTTTTATTTTCTGGTGGATAAATAGGTTGTTGCATTTCAGAAATTTAGAATGACAGCTGTTTATCCCGTGGAAGTCATTCAAATGGTGTTTCTTTGCCAAGGTTTTTGTTTGTAATTGGATAATGGAACATTCTTATGACAGTTTAACCTTCTTTCCACTGCTCTTGAAGACTACCCTGCCAAACACATTCTTTTCCAGCTCAGGCCAGAAACATTTTTTGTTTCCTGGCAGAGATTGTTCATGTTGCTTTTTCCAACAAGTTTCTCACCACATCAAACTTGTAACCAAGGACCAAGTTGTTAGAGTTCTCAGCAAACTTGCACAACTTGAAACTTAAAGTTTTCAGTGAATTGTTATTTCCTAAACTAAAGGAATTGAAGTGTGCACTGTTTTTGTTATTAGCACTTTATATATATGTGTTGAAAGCTTTGGTAGACATTAGGATTGAAGTTGTACAAGCAGGCATCTGAGTGAACATACATTTGGACTATTTTACAACTGAATGTTGCTTGCAGTATTCTTTGCATAAGCAACTTTTTCTTCACTCCAGAAAGCTAATATTCCAGTTTCTATTATCCTGCAGATTATGTTAGTGTTTGCAAAAGAGGATGCACAGTCAGAAAGCTTCTTACTGGCGGCAGAACGAGGCCGGTTCAAATGTCGATTATGTAAGACTTCAGAGGCAGCCATGGAGCTGTACTTAAACAGTCAACCAGAGGTAGGTTCATCACTGTAGCATACTTTTTCAAGGTTTGTGGTGAGCCAGTGTGATCTGTCGCATTTATTTATAATGCTTATGTTTTCACTAGTGAGTCAAGTAAATCAATCTTAGATTTACATCCACCCCCTCCCTCCCCCGAGGCACAGACACCCCCCTTGATGGCATCATTCAGTTTGGATGTGTTCAAGAGGAGTCAAGATTGAAATCAGATCAACACTGTGTAGGACCATGATAGTGCCAGATTTCAAGTCTATAAATTTCTTGCTGTGCTTTCATTTACTCAGTCATCACCCTTTTCTTTTTTGATAAAGTTTGTAGTTTTCAATTGGTCATTAAATGGAGCAGTATTGCATTATTATTGGATATTAATGGCAGGGTATAAATTAAAGGCCTACAAATGACAAAAGGTTAGACTAAAATTCAGATTTGCAGGCCAAGAACTGAGCAGCTTGCAACTTTCAAATAGGAACTTCATGGAAACATTCATTCATTATATGAGTGATAATTATTAGTTTTTTCCTTTATTTTGAGAGTTAAAAAAATTAATATTCACTTGGTGTTTGCAATTTTGGTTTCTCTGTATTGCTATGTCTGTGTTAACTACCAGAATCCATGCCGTTGTTGTTGTTTACTCACTCTTCTAGCTAGCTACGTAAGAAAGAAAAAAGCTGCATAAGAAAAATGAAAGGGCACTTTAATACATATCATCAATATTCATTATTTATGAATATTAATGAAGTGAGTAACTACTAAATGTTCTGACAGAGATCACTCGATTATTCATAAAAGTATTTGAAAATATCAAGTGAAACCTACAACTTCCTGGCACTTTATTACAATTTTACATTTGTTATGAGAATGGTGGTTGTGGCAAGAAAACAACAGGGTATTATATAAGAATTTTTGAAAGGTTGCCGAGAACAGAGTGTCCTCTTGTTTTGGTCTAGATAGAACACTACAAAACCCATGCTGGTTTTGTTGTTAATTGGTTGTTGTTGTTGTTATTATTAGGTAATTGTCATAGACATGCGAGGAAACTCGCCAATTGATGGAGAGAGATTATGCAAGTAAGTATACCATCTTCTGTTTTGATTATCTCCTAGGTTTTGGCTGCTTGGCACTATGTGTGGGGTTTGTGTACTTCTATGAAGAAACCAATAGTTTCATGGATTTTGGGTGCTAAATTTGAATTCCTTGATAAATTTTATGTAGAATGAAGAAATATTTTCTTTATAGTTGTTTAAGTTGACTTTGATTCAGTATTTTTTGTGAAACTTAATTTTGGCAAGAATCCGACTGTTCCTGTTTTGCTCTTTCAAATGCAATAGAGATTTGGATAATCTTTGTATGTCAGATTCTTGCTGTGAATGAGAAGAACTTATTCTCCATAATTTCTTATTTGTCCTCAGGAATATAAGAGCATCAAGACCAAATGAGAACTCAAGTTCGATAATTCTCGCTGTAGTCAAACCATGGTAAGTACTTGATAATTACCATAGTTTGGAAGTTTGTTAACATGTGAGTTTGTGGAATTCCTTTCCTGACTGTCTAAAATCCCCTACTTGATTGGATTTCAAAACTGGCCTAAGGTTACCAGGGTTTATACAGAGTCTGGAAAACCGGAAGAAGCCTGGAAATCCAAAAAATGTCTAAAAAGTGTGCACAATGTCTGGAAAATAAAGTGAAGGTCAGGAGATTAAAGTGTAGGTCAACCGAAGTTTAAAATCTAAAATCTTTGCTTTTGTTTGAAATGGCAACAGTCTGCAACTCTGTTATCTGAAACAATAACCTATTAATTCAGAATTTTAAAAATGAGGGAAAAGGTCTGAACATAGTATGGAATTTTGCATTCAGGTATCTTTGTGAAGTACTTACTCTACTTTGATAAACTGAAAACTAGTTCCAGCCAGACAATGTCAAGCCTTATTTATTTGCCTTAAGTGCTGGTGTCTACTTCAGTTTTTCAAAAGTATAAAATGTTGTTTGGTTAGAAGCCACTGCTTGCTTTGGTGTGAACAAACACCATTTAGTTAGTTCGTGGTTTCGTTCCCTTATTCATGACTGTTAATTAAATTGCTTTAATTATCCTCAGCCTTGTTTCAAGTTTTGTCTCTCTTTGGAGATAAAGACGCTGGTTTTGTCTAGTCATGTGACACCCACACGATTGATAATATAGGCTATGCGCACGGAGCTGGTGTACAATTAGAAATGTCACTTTTGCACGACTTTTTTTTCCTCTATCATCACTCACATTCAAGACAGAGAAACAAATTTTCACACACAATACAGATTCAGGATTTTTTTTACTTCCTCAATTGACCAAAGAGCTGATAATTAACCAAAAGGAAGCTTTTTCAACCATTAAAGTGGTAGGTGTGAACAACATGGCGAATCAACAACACAAGAGGCTGATTTTTCTACAGAAAGAAAAATCAGGATTCGGAGAAAAATGAAACTGAGAATGTGCTCTTACTAAAGTTAACCCAAATGTTTGCTTTGTTAGTCCATGACCTTCACTGAGCGAATACAGAAGGCTTAAAGATGGTATACGAAACTGAGCTGTCTAAAATTCATCGTGTACACTCGTTTTCGATGTGTTTTATAATCTTCAAATCAGTAATTTTCTTACGCAATGTGCTTCTGAAATATTTTGCATTTGTGAAATCATATTTGACTTGCCTTGATTGCGCTTTTCACAAATTGACGTTTTCCGCGGTATACGAAAGATTTCTTTTGAAATTCGTCCAAGGTCAGTTTTCAAACAATCGAATGGATCGTTTAAAACGATCTGAGGATTGTTTTTTTGCCATAGTGCATCGTATGTTTCTATCGTTTAAACGATCCTACCATTTAAATGATAGGATCATTTAAACGATCTTTAGAACCGTTTAAACGGTTGTATCATTTAAATTAAACGATCCTATCGTTTAAAGCGGTCCTGCAAACGATCCAAATTTTTTAACCGATAATATCTAATCATCCTTAGTTTAGAAACGTAAGTAGCTCAGCTCGATTGTTTTTAGATCCTTAATCTAGAGCATTTTTATTTACCGCTTTGCAAGCGCATGTTCTCCCTCACAAGGATGTAAATGTTTTGGACTTTTGCTCGTTCGAAAGTGAAAACCAACACGCAAGTAAACCTTTTTTTCCTGAGATATTCCAGACCCCGCAGCTGAGATTTTGGAATTCCATTGATTAAACCTAGACTACTTTTAGACACATATCTGTCAGAACACTGCACTGAAAAGTGCAACTACAAGACTCCGAGAAAAGCCGACTGATCTTGTGAAACACACGATGACGCTATCATTTTTAAACGATCCCAACCGTTTAAATGATCCCAACTGTTTAAACGATCCCAACTGTTTAAATGATCCCAACCGTTTAAACGATTCCAACCATTTAAACGATCCCAACCGTTTAAACGATCCCATCGTTTAAAAACTAAAAAAAAACGATCCAAACAAGCGATACACGATGTGACGCAAGTGATCACCAGCTCCTTGCGCATAGCCAATACTGTTAAGTGACAAATAATTGTACAGGGTGGAATAATGATACAGGGTGAAGAAGTCTCATTTCCAAAATAATAGACAAGTTCAGTCTGCAATAATAGTACAGGGTGGAAAATTTGAGTTTATGCCATAATGTTTAAAAAATTGTGAACTACTAGACAAGTACTTATAAATGCAATTGGCTAAAAGGAATTGAATGGAGAAATATAAACCAAGATATTTTCACATAAAACTCATCAATAATACAGTATTTCAACAGCTCAGTACATTAGTACACAAAGGTCAGCAAGTCGATTATATTTTGAATAATCTTTGTAAAACATTAGACAAGTGTTTTATATCTGTTTTCTTCACAGAAATTTGATTATGAATCACTGCGCTTTTTGAAAAAAAAAATCACCTATAATAATTTTTTGAAATTAAAAAAAAAAGCAAATGATCATACGTTCCCAATTAAGTGTTGTACAGGATGCAAAGTGTAACAGAAAAAGTAACTGTACATTTATGATTATTTGGTACTTCAAAGTAAATAAAGCTGTTTTAATCATGTTTACTTGTTGATTTTGCAGCCCCCCAGGTGCCGATGAAAGTTCTGTTCTGCCACTTTTGAGGGCAGGTTTTGACAAGGTAGGTTTCCATAACCTTTTGCTTTAATCTGCACTCTTTTTGATAAGTGTACATATATTTCTTTCTTTTGATGACTCTCTTGTGCTATTTTGTTATAGCGATTTGTTCAAAATGAAAATGTGGGTGGATGTTTCAACGAACTGATAATGTTGGAAGCTGGAGAAGTGAGGTCACAAGTTAAACTCAGGTAAGAGTCAAGGGTCAAACTTTGACAAAGGTCAAAGGTCAGGACAAATTGCCCACTTGGAAATGGGTTGAAGGTTAAAGTTCAGGTCTGGTTTGGGCAGAAGTCAGGTGAAACAGGATGAAGCTAGGGTCAGTGTTCCTGACCCTGTGGGTCACAGCTCAAGTTTGAATGAAGACCGTATGATGGGGTATGTTGGTTTAACTTTAAGGATAATCATAACCATTAATGGATTGTTATTGCATGTATGAAAACTGAAGTGACCCTTATTGGTGACCCCAAAAGCCATAAATCTTAGTTTTAAGAGAGTTTGTGTTTTAATTGAATGGTAAATATTTCAAAGGCTAACCTGAAATTAAAGGAACGGAATGAATTCAATTTGTGGTCTTTGAAATATTTTTTCAAGAATGATGACTAATCTTGAACAGCATGAACAAACTATTCATTGACAGTTACTTGTTAATAATATGCATTCATTAATCAGTGTTATTTCACTTACTACTACAAAAACAAAAAAAAGTGTTTATTATTCCACTGATTTGTAAATAGTTAAAATAAACTAATTCTAGGGAGGCCAGCCAATGGTTTTATAGAAACTGTTTGCATGAAAATTGTAAATGCATGCTTTACTGGAACTGGAGGGAATGTCTGGGGAAAAATATACAAAAAATAATGATTTGTTATTTAGGGTTACAGTTTTGTTTGAAAAACTGTAGTTCTTCATCCTTAAACAAAATGTAACTTCTTATTTATAACACTTCTTGATGTTTTAGGGCGGCAGGGTGTCTCTTTGCTGCATTGGAGCACACCCATGATGCAGTTGAGATCACAGCTATAGATCCTGAGAGGTCGGATGTCGAAGTTCAGGTAAACAGTTTCTGATCATTTTCTTGCCAGATGATTCTTTTTTCAGTGGTACTTAGTCCAAAGCTGTCAAGAAAAATCCAGTGCTTGGTCATGCTGAAAGGGTGTCACCATTGTGAGAATTTTCAAGTTTAGTTATGGTACGAAGGATTGTTCAATTTTAAAAATTCATTTTACCAATCAATTCTTGAAGGTCCAAAACATACAAAATCTAACAAAACTCAGAAAGTGTCATACACACTTTAAGTTAAGTTGATATTACATGTGTTACATTTGTGTGAGTGAGACTGGGAAAGTTTGTAAGATCTCTGACTGCCAACAGAAGGCCCAGAGTTCAAATCCTGGTTAGGTCGAGGGATGAACTTTGGGCCACCTTTTATTGCCACATCATTCGTGGACAGAAACTTAAAATCATTGATCCAGTCTCTCTGTGGGGACTTAAAAGAACAAATACACTTGTTAATAAGAATAGATTAATGCCGGTGTTGTGGTTTGCCACCTCCTCCCCTGTAAAGGGCAAACCTGTAGCAATGTCCCCCTCTGTTTGGGGAAAAAGCTAAATAAATAATAATGTATGCTAGAGTAGTCATTCTTGTATTTTGTTCATAGCGAGTGCCCTGATCATATGACGCTTCACACTTTTTAACATGGAATAATTTGAGTTTTTGAACAAGTTTGTTATGTTTTTGTGTATAGTATGTGAATCCAGCTTATGAGAAGATGACTGGATTTTTGAGGGATGAGGTGGTTGGCAGGTCACGGTCGTTAACGAATAGCGACCAGAACAAGCCAGTAAGTACTGTTCAATCGTTATAATTTGTTTCTGTTGCAGTGGAATATCATGATTACCCAGCTGTAATAATCTTAATGCGTGTCTCTTGTTCAATCACCTACTGGTAATTATTGTTAGAAATTTTATTCTTCATTGCTTTTGTTCAGTGGAAAATAGGTTGGCTGCAGTCCCCTTATTTAATTTAAAAATAAAACTTTATTTTTTGTTATCATTATTAGCGGTGCAGTGGTCGAGTGGTTAGCATGTCTGACTCATAACCTAAAGGTCTTGAGTTCGAACCCCGGCCTGACCACTGTGTTGTGTCCTTGAGCAAGGCACTTTACTCAACTTGCTCCAGGCCACTTAGCTGCATAAATGAGTACCAGCTTCTGCAGGGGGCTAACCTGCGATGGATTAGTGTCCTGTCCAGGGGGAGTCACAGGCTCTCATCCACTTAACACTACGGAAACCTGAGATAAGCACTGGCCTTCTGAGCCACTTGGCCCGGAAAAGGATTTAGCTTTTTAGCTAGCTGGGAGTGGTTGCTCATTCTCCCAAACCTGTGGCTTATGTTTAATTGCTCAACGGCAAAGATATTGGCATTAAAGTTGATTTTGTGGAGGGAAAAAAACCGGAGAACCTGGAGAAAAAACCATGGAGTCAGAAGGAGATTGACAAATCTCAGCCCACATGCCAAGCCCTGGATTCAGTCCACAGAGGTGGAAGGCATGAGTAATATCCACTCGGCCATCCTGACTCCCCTAAACATATATTTTTAAATTAACATAAGATTATTGTAAGTTTTATATGTCAAAGTGTTACTGACACAGCCTGTATATGGTATAAAAAAATTGGCACAATCTTAGTCTTGACAAAATCACTCTTTTCAAAGCAGGACGGGTTAATAGATGCAGTTTTGTGGTGGTGCTTTATATTTATTTTTGTGTTGTTAAGAATGTTAACAATAGATTTGTTTTCCATTTGAGGAACTCTATGAAGCCATTCACTCACAGCTGAAGAAAGGGAAGGTTGGTAACATTGTTTATTCTTCATGTTTATGATGATGATTTGCACTGCTCATCATTTGAAGACCTTCCAGTACTGGCCAGATGTAACCTAACATTGACCTGAGGGATTGACCCGTATCCCTTGGCGAACGGGATTTATCCCCCGGGATGCAATCCCATAGCTGTCCCGTTGTCTAATTATCCTTTTCTGACCCGAGGGACAAAAATCAACGATGCATTCATTTGTCCCGCAAGGCTGTCCCACAAGGTCACTGCAACAACTAGGAAATTACAATTTTGTTGCAGTCAAAGGTGCATTGAACAAATTTTGTTTTTGATGTTATATTTCTTTCGTACGGGACACTTCACGGTACTGGAGGTCATAATCTCCTAATTGAAGTCATCCCGTTGGTGTCCCGTTGGATCCTGTTTGACCCGTGGGTGCATTAGGTTACTTCTGGCCAGTACTGTAAGTTTGATGTATTTAACCATTTTACATGTAGGTGAGCATATTTTTCCTGATGGGATTTTTATTTCTCATTATAAGCTGTTTCCAGGATTTAGTAACCCTTTCTGCCCGCAGGCAGTTTTTCAGCATGTAAATTCTCCTTATATTATCCACACAAAATCATTTTTTGGTAATGAGATTAAAGCCAATGATCATACTAAGCAGTTTGTCTAGGATGAATAACAAAATTCTCCAACCGTTACAAAGAAACTATAGACTGAGGCAGTTTAGGGGGGGGGGGGGGTCTGTTCAATTCTATATATAAACATTTAGGGGTTAATAAAAAGTTAATGAATCATTAGAGAAAGCATTAATTTTGTGTAAGATTGTAATAAATCACCGTAATGCTAACCTTTCTCCTACTCCCAAAAGCCTTGGGATGGTTCATACATTGGCAAGAGAAGAAATGGTGAAATTTTCCTTCAGGGTGTTCAGATTATTCCTGTGGGACAACCAGGGTAAGTGTAACATTTATACCATTGTGGTATTTCTCTTAAAATCTAGTTAGCAAGGGCAAATTTTTTTGCTTTAGAATTATTCTTTAATTTTACGTGTATACCTAATGAATGTTTCACTACCATAAATTTGTATAATATATAACATAATTATATAACAATGGAGGATTTTTTGAGGTTTGATTTTCTGCCAGCCTGCTACCACAAGGCTATAGAAATTTGTTTATATACTGTATGTTGTAGTTTTGAGATTACAAGCCCATTGGCAGGAACAAAAATTGAGCTGTGCTTCTAGTATTTTTAATGATGTTTAAAAAGCAAACTGAAACTAAAGTCTTAACTCATGTCTTGGTACTACAATTAATCATTTGTACAATGTTTCAACTTTCATAATTGTCATTTAGATTGCAACTGGTATGCCATTTTGTCAATAAGTGGGTTCCAGACTCTTGCTTAATTTCGAGTTTGCTGTGACCCATTCCTTTTCAGTTTGGGCAGACCACAATTAACAGTTCAAAATGCATGTGAGAAAACACTTGTTTTCTCAGTCTGTTTTTCTGTTTTGTAAAGGCATTTACAGAATTTTGGAAAACAATTTTTTTAAGATGTTACATAGATTTCAATATATTTTGTTGTACGTACATTGTAATTGCATATTCTGTTCAACACCCAAGAGATTGTGAATACAATAACTTTCATTTTTTTAAATTTATATTTTACAGTTCTTTAATTCATTCATGATTCAATGTATCTCTTCTCAGAAAAATCTCCTACCATGTTACTGTCAAGAGAGACATGGCACATCCTAATTCCCTCCATAACCAAGTTAATATGAAGATGAATGTAAATATGCACATGGAAACGGTATGATGAGTCACTTATTGTCAGTAGTAATTAAGGTGAAAGGATTGCTGGTTGTCAAGAACAATGAGAATAGGATTGCTATAAAGTCAAGAATAATCCTTTTCTGTAAAACTCCAAATGCAAGAAGATTACAAATGTATGAAATGTGTGTTTTTGCCAATCAAATATGAGACCTGAAGGTTCCACAGAGCATTCCAAATGATGCCAAGCTTGTGCTACTGTTTAGACTTTTATGTGACTGGCTAAGGACTGTAAAGTTTATTTATTTATTTAATATAATATTTAAACAGGGACATCTATTTAGCTGAATGCTAGTTTAAAAGAGCCCTGTGCAAAAATAAAATAAAACAAAAAATACATTTTTAAAGAAAGTTCGGTGTATATATTTTGAGACAAGCACTAACATATACAAATTGGTACTAGTAAAATTTGTGTTCATTTGGCGATTTTGGAGTGGTGCTTTGCAGCTCTCTTGAACTTGCTAATATTTTTTGTTTTTCTGATATGTTGAGAGAAATTGTATGTTTTTGCGCCATTGTACTTAAAGCTTCCTTGGAATTTCACAGTTTTGGATAATTTTTGGGGGGTTTTCTTTAATGCAACTTAGATCAAAAAATATGATTTTGGTGCAAAGTTTGACATAAAATTATTACCTTCCAATTTTCGCAGCCAAACTTAAACAACTTTTAACTTTTGGAAATTTAATGTACACCAGGAAGTGCCAATCCACAAGAGAAAGATTTTTGCCAATTGATGCTAAATGTTAATGAGTTCTTAAAAGTATCATATAGAATTCTTGTTCAAGTAAAATAACAGCACAACGAAACATTGATATAAAATGAGAAATAACATGCATTGAACATAAACCGATAAGCCTTCACCTTGATGTTTCACTCAACAAAAGATACAAAATTAAGATTTTTCCAATTTAACTTTTTTCAGTGAAGAATCACTACTGATGACCTTCTCTGTAAAATTGGAATTGCTTCAAATAATCTTGTTCGTTCTGCAATTTATACATAGAAACTTTCTGCATGTTCAAGTTATTTTTAACCACCTGTTGGCCAGCTGGGACTAATGCTTAAAAATCCTTTGTGTTTGCTTGGCAGCCACCAATGGCAAGTTCTGGGATAGGAAAAGTTGAGAGTCAACAAGTAGAATTTAGTACACTTCCTAATGGTAAGTGTTCTCTATATTTAATACGCAGGATGTTCCCAATTATTGGATATTTAAGAAATGGTCCATGCTTAGCGTGCATCTATCGAGTTATGGGTGCATGCGGGAAGTTGGGAGAGCACGAGAGAAGCGTTAGAGTGGCACAAGGTGAAGCCGAGTGCTTCTCTAGCTTCTCGAGTGCTCTCCCAACTTCCCAAGTGCATCCATAACTTGATAGATGCACAATAAAGTATGGACCATTTCTTTTAGATCATTGCCTCTGTCTCTTTAAGCATTTTTTATAAGAAAAAATGCATGTGAGCTGATAATGTACCAACTTCTCCTAAACCGTTCTGAGCGTTTTTATTGGTTGGACGCAATCACACGATTTAATAGACACACGGGCGTGCGTCTATCGAGTTATAGATGCACGCTCATGCCATACAAAAAGTGCGCAAAAAATTGCCAGCTATGTTCTAATGGTTATTTAACTTATTTGCTAGGTTGAATACTGGATGATTGAGAAGTAATTAAGTAAAACATCTTTTTGCAGCTTTGACAGTTTGTTTCTGAAATGTGAAAATTTAACAAATAACTTGTACTAGTAGTTGATTTATTAAGAGAGTTTTTAATTTAGGTGGACTTTTGCATCGACGGCAATCCACAACAACAACAAGAATAGAAGCACCAATCACTAAGGTAGGAGAATTATTCTCAATCCTCATTCTCCCTTTTTATCTTACCCTACCCCACCCCACACCACATTTTCTTTTGCTAACTGGTTTACAGTCTGCTGACTATTACCCAAGTTGACATTGCACCTTAAGTTGCCCACCTACGTACCTCTTCTGTTGGTATCATTCCAGTACTCTGGTTCCCTTAACCTGCTCCTGCCAGCATTCCACTATCCATCTGCTGACCTTTGTTCCATCTACCCTTTGTCTATCCCCTGACCCAAGGGCTCAAATAGGGAAAAGAATGGAGTGTCATCGCAATTTTTTAAATTGTTCTTCCTGCCATTTTAATTTTTGAATTGTGAACACTTAAATACAGTAGAAAGAATCAAGTGAATATCTATTGAAAAGTGCAAGTCACTATAGTCAGTTCACTTTTCTTTAGCAGTCTAAGTATTTTAACCTGCTATTTTCACAATTAATTGTTTTAGCCTGCATTTTAGCAGCAGAAGGTTGCTATTTTGAGCCCAGGATCACCTTCCGTAATCTGACTCTCCATTATCAATCCACTTCCCCACACTCCACCCACCCAACATCCACCCCCTGGCCTACATTTAACTTACCCCCCTGACACATGCTAACTCTTCCTTCTCTGCACCACCACATAATTATAGCAGCTGTACATTCAACTCTGACCAGCCCACATCCCTTCTTACCTTCCCTATCATAATGTTCCTGACTGTAATTTAAGATCTTTTTTCTGACAAATGCGATTGTTGTTACTCCCGCATTATGTCATTCATTCCTCCTTTGCTTATCCCGACTAAAGGTGATAAACATGTTATACGCTGCGCAAGCAAATAGCCCCTCATCTGTGGTACAGGCGCTAGACAGAGTTGTTGTAAGTATCAAATGCTCTACGTGTATGCATTTTCTAAGTATTAAGCTTTTTGTTGACTTAAAGTCTACATTTATAAGGGATGTTTTTGTCATTATTGTTAATATTGATTTAATGATAAATATTACTATAATCATTTATGGTTTAACTCATTTAATTAATTAATATCTTCTTTTATTTTGCTTGTGTGGTGCTTTTCTCCAGTAAAGTCTTATTGCGCTTTAAATATATTTAAATTAAAGTATAATTGTTGCATATTAAAAATTTATTTATACTTGTACTGTAAGAATCTGCTGTAGTTTTTTATCAACTGAGTAACTTGTTGTGAATCTCTTGACAGGAAATCTTGCGAACAGCCGAGTTATACTCGCCATTTACTTTTAGTCAGACAACAACAGAAGATGATGCAAGAGAAGCCATGGCAAATGACCTTGTGGGGGGACTTATCACCAATGTAAGACATTCATGCATCACTTTTGGAATAACTCGCACATTCCTCAGCAAAGGTTGTTAGCTGCAGGAACCCAGTATATTCATAGCAGCAGTAGTTGTGCATAATACATACACCATTCCTTTTAAAGCAAACAAGGTTTCACAACACACATAATAATTAAACCGAGATGTTGCAAATGAGGTTTGTAGATGTTACATTCAAAGGATGTTGCAAGAATTATAGCCTGCGGTGCAGATGGTGTTGACAGTTTTATTTTACCGTATATACCGTCTGCGTAACGGATCCCGAAAGCTTGTTCTCGAGAAAATCTTTCTTTAGGTTTATCAATGTCACGCAAGCATAAATTGTAATCATTTGAAGAATGAGACATAAACCTTTTCAAATGCAAAACAGGGAGAATAGAATATTTATGCCTAAAGGTCAAGAAAACAACATCACAGTCACGCTTTCTTAACCGCTTGTCAAGCTTTTAGCCAATTACAAAGCGCGTAAGAAACCGACCTCACCAATCAGACACGAGTACATATATCCGGGCGAAAGCAAGAACCAGATATCGGTATCCGTTTCGCAGACTGTGTATACCGGAGGTTTAGACTGGCTGCAACGCAGGCTACAAGAATTACAGTAAGAGGAAAAAAACTGTTATAACAAGAAAAGATTTAACAAAAGTGGGCCTGCTTGGTTATACATGTTCTAAGGTTGGTTTACATTTACCTTATTTTGTAGGGGAGGAGAAGGTATTCAGCAGGATATTCGGACCTACCCAAACCAAGTAAGTTTCACAAAAAAAAACACAAAGCACTGAAATTCAAACCAACAACTTTGATCATGGAAATAAACGCAGGATCAAGGTGTATGACACTACTGTACTAGTGAGCAGGTTGAGTTTGATAATTATAGTTTTTCATGATCTATTTTAGGAAGTGAAGGGGTTAAAGCAGGTATCATATGTTGAACATCTTGCAAATTAACTGAATCATGTTTTTTAGTATTTCCATGCCTGAGTTTCTCACTATAAACCTTGAGACTTTTACATGTACAGTTGACTGTCTATGTTAGGTGAACAACACTTCACACATGAAAGTTGTTTATGACACTGTTTTTTTTAAGGCCGGTACACTGGTATATTGTACCGACTTTCCCCGGTGACTGTACCACCTTTCCCCATCAGTGACGTCTGGCAGTTTTTCAAAAGATACCAAAGACAACATTTAAATTCAGTACAACTTCAATACAACTTCAATACAACTCAAACCTGAGAATAATTAACTAGAGCTAAATGTTCTGGGAAACATGTCCCCAGACCCTCGCAACTTCGACACTCGATTACCTTAAACCAAAGTGTATCTTTTTTACCACTCAGTGTACCCCATTTCCCGAACCTTAAGAAATACACTGCGACATGTGTTGGGTTAAAGTGCGAACAGCACCAAATATAGACTGATTTAAATCTGTGAATGTCTTTAAGTTTCATGGTAAGAAACCCAGGCCCGGTAATACCGGAAAACATGATTTATTTTGTAAGACATTCCTATTAATAGGTTTGGAGTTTAGAGTGATTAGTCAACTTCTTTATTCTCACAACAGATCACCTTAGTTTGTGTTAAATGTGTAAGGAGAATACAAACATTGATAAATGTGGTGGGCTTGATTATTATATTATAGGTCATCCGTCACAGCCTAGCAGATCCCCTTTACCGCTACATCTTCCAGAAGCGCCGGCTGAAGTTATAAAAGCGTTAGTTGATGATGCTGATTGGGACTTTGACATTATCAAGTTTGAAAAAGACTCCAATTACAGGTATATTTTCGTGTTTGTTCTTCTAGCTACTATAGTATATGTATTTATAAGCAATTCAATAATTGTGAATTAGAAATAAGAATAATCCTTTTTATTTAGCGCATGGTTTCATGCCACCTTTGCTTGTAACTTAAAGTTCAAGTTAGAAAGAAATCAGAAGTGTTTCTTGCCATACGATTTTATACTCAGTGTGGCAAGTTCTGGTATGTGATTTTAAGTAAATGTCGCCTGTTGAAAATTGTAGACTTCTTGGAGGTGGAGAATGTACCACCCTCCACATATTGTTTTGATAGTGTTTGAAAACAAGATTCAGATTAAAGTGAGTGAGTTCTGTTTTATAAGAAAATTTGTAGGAAAAGATGTTGTATGCAGGGTTCGTGCTACTCCTTAAACTCCTTGAGAACTCCTTGAATTTGGTTTTCATTTTCAAGGGCTCTTGAAAAGCCCTTGAATTTTGGAATTTATCACAGACTCCTTGAAAACTACTTGAATTTTTGCACTTACTGATTTCAATCTGGCGCAGATTTTAGAAACAAATGTTGCAAAACTTATAAAGCACACTTTTGTATAAATTTGTTTATGAAATGTATCTTCATTAAGCGATTCTTACGTGTACAACCGAATGGTGCTCTTGCCCAGAGTCGACAGTTTTCATTATTATAGACACAATACCCCGCCCAAAATACTCCTTGAATACTCCTTGAATTTTGTAGCTGATGGTCAGCACTAACCCTGTGTATGGAAAAGTGCTTAAAATCATAATAACTTACGTATAAGAATATGGAATCAACTTACTCTAAGAAATGGTGATTACCAGTATTTTTATTTAAATTTTGTTTCGGTATACATGTACTTGAAGTTACAAGTCTTGTTTTCCTGTTAGGCCTCTTTACTACCTGGGTCTGAAGACGATGCGAAGATTTAGGGTTTGTGAGACACTAAACATAGGAGAAGACGTGCTGAAAAACTGGTTGCTGGTAAGTATAGATTAACATAACTTAACATATTTAACATAATCATATTTGTACTGTAAATAATCGAACTTCGTGTTGTTTTATTAGTGGACATTTCTTGAATATATTTGTGCAGCAAAGTTTGAAGCCATTCGTTTGCCTGCCTCATGGTATTTCGATTTGTGGCATTACTATCTTTTCCCAAGAATTTCGCTGAAAGTTTAGGGTGTGGCCTGTACACAGGTAAACGGGGATTGCGTTAGAAAGTTTTCCTGCGAGGCCCCGGGCCCCCATACATTCTGTTGTTTGGGGTCCCAAAGGTTTGTTAAGGGGTCCCATAATAAGGATGGAGCTTTGAGCTGATTTAATATTTGCGTACAAGGGACGCAATCCAAATTACAAAATGCATATTTTGAGAAACACTTTGCGTAAAAATTCATGATTTAATGGAGCCGAAACCAGTTGTAGAATTGCACATATTTTAGGAATCCCACTGATGATCAGTTGCTGTTTTTATTTTTTTACTATTTATTTTTTACATTTATTTTGAGAAAC